>PPHD01018180.1:0-14685 GCA_002909625.1 Bambusicola thoracicus
GTCCTATCACTGTCCACCCTTGTAAACAGCCGTTCCCCTTCCTGTTTATACGCTCCCTTCAAGTACTGGAAGGCCACAATGAGGTCTCCCTGGAGCGTTCTTTTCTCCAATTAAATCCATAGATACTGCATATTCCGAATACTGATATATAATTATCAATGAAATTAATTATAGTGCTAAAATTTTAATTCATTTTACTAATCTAACAAGTAGGTACCATCAAAACCTCCATTGGGAGCACTGCTGGTGTAACGCCATGTTGCATGGATGAGCAATTTGTGCACTGATAAGAGATAGCTTATGCTTACTGAAATGAGGAATCACATGCTCAAATTCATACTTGTTTTCAACTGTCTACCTAGTTAGGTGAAAAGACAGTGCATGTACTCAGCACATGGCTGCAGAGGGTCTGACAAAATGGTGTCTGATATGAATATGAAATGAAGCATATGAAAAAAAGGTGTGGAATTGAACACAAAAAAAAACAAACCAAAACAAAAAAAAACAAATGGCACTCATTTATTGACACTCACTGGCATTCATTGACACTTGCTGCACATTTATGGAGAGCAAACAGTGGATGTGAACAAAGAAAGTATTGTCATATTTTCCTGCCTAGAAGTCATTTCACATCCTGCTTCTTTGCCCACTACTAAACCTTGTGCTACTACCCACTGAATCAAATAAAACAAGCAGTGTTAAATTAAGTAGACATATGTATGCACAGATGTATTTTTTTAAAAAGCATCTTTCAAGTACGCAATGTAATGTTATGATAATAGACCACCATATCAGTTCCAGTGAAAATCAGCATTGTTTTCACAAGCAGCAGTTTCACCTAAAACCAGTTTGATCAAGTGTTGGAAGATCTTTCTGGCAACAGTGAACACTCATTAAGGTGCATCAAGCTTCTCTTTTCAATTTGAGTTGGTTCAGTAGAGTACACTGGATGCAGATAGCAACCATAAACATCCATCTGTGCTTCTAAATGAGACTTCCCAGATTCAGATGCTCACTGACAAACATAATTGTACTCTCCCAAGAAATCAACCTGGAAGTCAGTTGGGTGGACTTGAGACAAATTGGTTACATCTGGAATAAGCTCCAGAGTTGCAACTCTACCTGCTCATTATTTTTGTCAGTTCAGGTTCTGACCCTTCTCAAAAGAAGAGTTAACCCTAGAACTTTGTAAGTATTTTTTATGAGTATTAAATTCCTTGGAATATTAATGAAGAAATATTCCCAGATGCTCTGTTGCCTTTGGTACGTTTTAAAGGTTTTGATTTCCCTGTTTTCTGCAAAATTTAATTGTTCTATAAAATAGGAATCAAAGCTCTTTCTATTGAAAAACAGATGATTTTCTGAAGCAGTTTTTCATTTTGTGGTTTCATTTGTTCAATATAATCTTGAATGTATGTTATTTTTTAAAACTCAAATGAAATTAAAAGTCTCCGAACTGTTAAACTCTTGTGTCTCAAACTGTAAATATATCAAGACAATCTTAACAGAAACCATTTAAGACCAATTGAGAGCAGCCCAGAGGGCACGAGTTGCAAGTTGGCTGGACATCACTGCAAAGGGAAAGGGGGAAAGTTGTTTGTGTCTTTGAAATTTACTGCCAGAACAGACCCAGCAGACATAAAACGAAAAGTTTAGAGAGATTTTGGCAGGCTGCTCTGAACCACTTTATTATTCTACTGTAGTTGAGCTTTTTCTTCCACTCTCCTTGAGGTTTTCCACTCCAACATGACAGAGGTAACAGCAGTAAAATAGCATAATTATTAATGTAGGTACCTTTCCTATAGGCAACAGAAAACATGAAAAAGTATAGAATATTGGAAATAATCATATTACAAGTTCATAATTAAGAGCTACTTTCTGACAAGGAATAGATAAAACATTTAGAATAATGCAGTATTTGAAAGGAATGCACCAACCAGGCTCCAGCAAAAATTAACTCCGACAAATAACAACAGGTTCTCAAACCATCCATGTAACCAAAATCTCAGTGATACTACAGGTTTTCCTCCAGTTCTTGGAATGCAACTAACAAAAATAACTGGCTTCTACCCAAGGCACAAATACTCAAGAAAGGAGACATAGGTAATTTGTTTTGTTTCTTTGCAAACCTGTTTGAACCCCATCAGTTTAAAATGACATGGTAACTGTGCTTACGTAGGTTGCAAACCACAGTTAACAAGAGCAGAACCGAGGATATTTAGTCCAAAAGGTTGAAATATGCAGTTGGTGGGGGGGGAAAGAAAAAAAAAAAAAAAAAAAAGAAAGCTTTCATTTGAAGTCATAAAACAGTTGCAGATTATAAAACCACTGAAAGGGCCCTAAACTTCTGCCACAGCTTATCACACACTCTTTCCTGGAGGGCTCTGAACACCTGAATGTAGTAGGGACATTTAATTGAAACAAGGTAGGAAAGAATTCATAGTCCTACTTCAAAACGTCTTTGAATTACTTCAAGCAATCTATTGACCTGGACATGCTTGTCTTCTATTTATTCCCAAACAGAGAAATTAGACAACAGCTATGTGAAACAAACCAACAAAAAGTCAAGTATTTTGCATTTTTTTTAAATTCTTTTGTACTGAAATTCCACAAAATGAAACTTTGGATCATTATTTATGCTTGTATTGAAGCTGAGCAAGATCATGCTTTGGGAAAATAAACAACAGTTCCCCTAGAACATACAAAATTTACATAAATGTTAAACTATGTGATAATATAATTACACGATATTTTGTACTGTTCTATGTAAATGCTTTTCCCTTGTAATTTTAGCTAGATATGAAGTATGTTTATTTAGGTTCTCAAGATTACAGCTCTAATATTTAGAATTTAAGGTATCTAATTTGATTATAATAATGACAGTAAAAAGATAATATTTTCTATTAAACAATCAGACAGAAAAATGTCTTTATGGGAGCCAAAACATATAACGTTGCTTAATTATCTCAGGAGATAATCAAGACAGTTAAATTAAAAACAAAACTTAAACTTGTCTACCTGCTGTAGAAATTTGTGAAGCAGTGTTTTTTAATACTCATCCACTTAATGGCTTTCCTTATGTATTCAGAAAGCATGCAGATATATCCTACCAACAAATTCTTACCTATCTGAAATTAATCCTCTGAAGGACAACCATAAATTTAACAACAACAAAACCTAAGATATTTATTTTTATCTTAATTATCAAATGGCTGGTATCACTTTGGATGCTTGTATGCATTCAAATATTTATCAGCTGAGATGGTGTTACTTTTGCCAGGTGCCTAATGAAATCATCTACTGTCTGCAAGCCACAATCATTACTGCATACATGCCAAAAGAATTCTGTTCATGGAAAAGAGTGAGAAAATCCCAAGCTTTCTGTTTCTTTGAGGAAAAGAAAGCAACTTTCTATTTTTTTTTTCTCTCTCTAAAACAGATGATACATTGGGGTGACTGTCCCATAAGGGAATCAAAGAGCAACTAAAGAGAATCACAGTATCATGGCAATTCATTTATACTATGGAATCAAATATAATTGCCAACAGCACTTCAGGAAAACGTACAGCAGCCCTCACTTGACATTCAAGCTGTTGTGCAATCACTGGGGTGCCTCAAGACAAACTAATGAACAAGACAACTGTGAAGCAATTGTACTCCTTAAATACAGCAAATGCCAAAGTCTTATATACAGTGCTGGGCTTGTTTTGAGAGTAAATGATCTTTTTGGAAAAGCTACAAAGCAAGTTACGTCTGGTTTTATGACTTTGAAAATACTTATTGCCTTAAATGAAAGCAAAATGCATATTCTGAAATGACATTGCATTCTCCATCTCAAGCTTGCTTGTATCTAGAGAGTTAGTATGTAATTAACCTTCTTAATAATATCCTTAATAACACAAAGGAGTTTATAGTTAAAAAAATTTTCCTCCTGTACTACCCACACAAATATGAAGTTGCTGATCATTTTGGTCTTTACATAGCGTTTGGAAAAGTTAAATAAAAAACAGATTCAGAATTCAGAACGAATTATCCTTCATTATCCTATCCTTATCCTTGACTGAAGTAGGAGTCTCACGGAAGTAGATAATTTGCAGATATTGGCTCTTTCCCATGCATAAAAATGACCCACGTTTTTAGCTCTAAAACCTGTTTAAATTTAATATAAACTAATGTGCATACTTCCAACAAAACCCATTCGCCACTATGGTAAGGAAGTTAAATCAAACTATGGCTTTTATTTATTTGCTTGTATGTATCACAAAGAGCAGCACATAAAAAATAGGACTCTATTCTGAAAACCAAAAAAAGAGGGAGAAAATAAAATGAAGGGGAGACAAAGAGCACAAGCAGTATCTAGAACATTTTTCCGCTTCACACTAGTCCTTTAAAGCTGAAAGCACACATCTCCATGATAAAGGCTTATATACAGGAGTAGATTTCACAGCTAGTTTCATCAAAAGCCTAGTAAACCCATGTGTTTGGTGCTTTCCATGCCAGTGAGCACATGGTAGTAGAACTTCTTTGCTCTAGCCAGAGGCTGAATTTGTCTTCTACTTTTCATAGACATTTGAAAACACTGAGATTTTTCTGGGTTCCAAACCCAGAAAAGGCAAAAACTAGTTTGCCTTTCCAACTTTTCTTCATTGTTCTAGAAATACAGAGAAGATATATTTGTATTTTAAAGCATGAAAAAAAAAAAAAAATGGAGAGCGCAGAATTTGAAGTGTCCCTTGGCACATTAATAAATACTGTTTAACCAACATAATTCAGTCCCTTCACTTCCATTTAGTGAAATAAGCCAGAGCAATCTTTGCAGCTGCTACTTTTCAAGACAACATTTCAGAGTAACACATCCATCAATGTGTCTTGCAAACTTATAAATGCTCTGAAGCAATGTAAAGGAACAAATCATACAGTAATAAATATGTCATATCACATTCAGAGCTGATCTTTGTGAACATACACTGCTATTGTTTTAGAGAAATCCTGAAAACACTGTCTACTGCTGCTTTTCTTTCCTATTTTTTTTTCCCCATTTACACAGGAAAGATAAAACTCATCTGGAAAAACAACATTCTATACACAGTTAGTGGAATCTATACTTTGGGTAGGCTCATGACAGTCTTTACCCATCAGATACATTGTACAATTATTACTTTATTTCTTTCAAACTAGGTGAAGGGTTTTCTCAAAACAGAATGAGAACAACTGAAGACAAAATTTTGTCAGAAAATGACTTCCTGGTCACAAAGCTCACAAATAACTATTGTTCTGAATCAGCAAGCAAACAACAAACGCTGTCTCTGCTCTCGTGTATTAGGATTAACACCAAAAGAAGTGTAAGAATTATTCTTAACACTAGAAATTTGGATATACCAAAGAGAAATTATGGGGTTAAAAATATGATTTAAACTTAAGAGCTAAATTCAGGTCACACTCCAATTAGAACTGAAAATCTGAGATGCAAGATCAGGAAATTAATGTAATTTTTATTTGAAAACCTAGAGACTCTTACCTCAAAAAGGATTACTACTAAAGTATAGTGCACTGTATTTTATGAAAAGGAATAGAACGAACCCATTACGAGACTTAAAAATTATATTGAAATAAGAAAAAAAATGAATCTCTTAGAAGTCAACTCCCATATATTAATACAGACTAGATGATAATGTTGTTCCTATGATACTGTGCCTTGGTTTTTGTGTGTTGCATTTTTTTTTTTTTAATAATTGTCTTTTTAATGAACCTTATTGTGTAAGTTCAATGTAGATAACAAACTATGTTACTGCTTTAATGGAAAACTTTCAGACAAAGTACACTTTTTGTTGAATCTGCAACGTGCAATTTAGAAACAACACAAATAAGCAGCAGCAGATATTGGTCACAACCAGTGATTTAAGTAGATGACAGTTTTCACAAAAGTAATCAAATATCCTTCATAATAGGTGTTCAAGTATCACAGGAAACAAGAAGAAATATTTATATCACGTAAAACATTTAGTTGTTGAACAAGTTAGAAATTAAAATTAAAAATTTGTTGAAATAAAAATAAGCCCTAATAGAAAAATCACAGAATTTTAGGGGTTGAAAGGGACATTTAGAGATCACTGAGTCCGACCCCTCTGCAAAGCAGGCCCCCTACAGCAGGCTGCACAAGTAGACGTCCAGGTGGGTCTTGAATGTCTCCAGAGAAGAATCCACAACCTCCCTGGGCAGCCCATTCCAGTGCTCTGTCACCCTCACTATGAAGAAGTTACTTCCTATGCTCAAGTTTACAGCCATTTCCCCTTGTCCCGTCCCTACAGACTGCTGAAAAGAGGTTGGCTATGTCTCTTTGACTCCCACACTTAAGATATTTATAAATGTTATTAGGTTCGCCTCTGAGTCTTCTTTTCTCACGGCTGAACAGACCCAGGTTGCTCAGCCCTTCCTCATAGGGAAGATGCTCCAGGCCCTTTATCATCTTCATGGCTGTCTGCAGGACTTTCTCCAGGAGATTTGTATCTTTTTTTGTACCAGGGAGCCCAGAACTGATACACTACTCCACTTTATTCCTGATTATATCAAGATGCAAATGCACATGCAGAGAGGAAGCTGCATTACAAAATGAGCATAGATTTCTGTTTTTCATAGCTGTCTTTCTTGTAAAACAATTCTTTCCCTGACCTAGATGTTCAACAGTTAAGAAATGAAGACTAAATTGCTCTTCAGTTTTAATAATGAATCTGAAAATGGAGGAACTAGATTTTGTCTTTAGTTCCTGATTTTTTTAAATAGCAAATATTTTTTCACATAATTCCTTCATGTAAATATCTCCATGGAGTAAATACATAAAACTTCTTTACTACTTAAAACTGCTATTGTTGTATTAATGTAAAGCGTCTTGCTGCCTGACATTTTTTGGCAGAAATCTAGTAAACAGCCATAACTGAATTACATGAGTTTTAATATAAAACTGAATTATTTTTATATAACATTAATGTTCTATGTTATTAAGCAGCCCTGCTTTCTTTCTCTGTATATTAAATAGAAGTTAGACTGTTAAAATAATCATTTGACGATATTATGGAGAATCCTCAGCTGACGCAAACAGGATCTGTGAGATCCAGGCTTGGCCCTGTAGTTTCAGTACAATAGCAGAGATCTAACAATCATACCACCTAGCCTAGGTAACTTATAGTCGTTGAACATGAATATGAACAACTAATCAGCAGAATGAATAACTGAAGTGTTTGATCTGACTTTCTTATTTAGAATTCTACTGTGTTATGTTTATTCTGAAAGCTAGAGAAGAAATTCTAAGAAAAGGCATGTGTAAACAGTTTATTATAGTTCAAAATACCCTTTGAATGAAGAAATTTATTTGATCTCTAGCAATAAAAACACCATCAACAAAGAAAAAAATATTAGTTTTTCCCTACCACAGAGCTTGGAACTGACTGACAGATGCTGTTATACATGAAAGATATTGGTGGCATTTCTGCATTTTATAAAAGCACGTATTTCCTTGTCCTTTGAAAGTCTGATTTAATCCATGTGTACTGTGGGTATCTCACTGGAAACTATTTACTTATTCAGGTTTGGATCAGTCTAGGATTTTACTGCAGGCAAGAATGCTTATCCCTGGATAATTTTGAGTAGCCAGGGGAATTTATAAAGTTTGTAACAGGTAACCAGCAGCACCAACTTCTGGTAATCTTTTCTCTCTCTTTCCCTAATTTAAAGTGCCTGATACATCTTAAGTATCTAAAGGAAGACGTCACCTTTTATGCTCTGAGTAGTCTGCCAGTGTTATTTTTGAATGTGAAATGATCACTCTCAGACATAGGAGCATGGGGAGAAGTGCTGCAGCTAAATGCCCAAGAGATTCTTGAGGCTCTATGGGCCAAGCTGACCCAGCAGCTTTTGGCCTCCGTGAGTCAAGGCTCCTGACTACCATTTCATGAACGCTGCAAAACCACGGCCCTTCTCTAGGACGAGGTTGCTCTCATATAGGACTAAGTACAAAATAGGTTTGTTGTAATTTTCCAGGGAACATTTCCAAACTTGGGAACCTGCTTTTGTTGCAGCTCTTGGCATCTGGTCCTTGTGAAGCTGTTGGCAGCTAAAGCAACGGCTACAGAAGCTAAGAACCTCTAACAAGCAGATGAGTAGAAATATCCTGTAATTCTGCTATGGCTCCTGCTGAGCTTTGGGATTTTTTGTTAAAATGAACAAAGTAATAATTAATTAAGGTAAACTCAGAGTACTCTGACGTTTTCAACATAATATCTGTATCATACAGCAGTCTTGTTTTATGTTAGAAAGCTCTTAAAATTTCTCAGTATTTACTGCTTGATAAGTACGAAGCCAAACAAAATATTTTAAAAGCAAATTGTTTTCATCATAAGCAAATGGAAAGAATTTCCCAAATACGTCTAAGGCAATCTTCTACATTTCTCATCTTCTGATTGTATTATTGCATGCAATGAGAAACTGAGGACTAAGCCTTTGAAGAAGTGGAGCAAGACCTTTCATGCTGTCTGTTACACATGCCTCTCTGATACAGTGTAATCAACAAATACACAGAGTGGTGCAGTTAGGCTGGTATCTACAGATCATACAGCTAGAAAGACTATCACATTGGAAAGGGATAATCGAAATGAATGAAAATGCTCACCCACGTCCTAGGCCCACAGAAAAAAACTCCAACAGCGATCTCCAAGAAGAGATCTGTCCTCAGTGGAAGTCAGCCCTTAAATGGGATCTAGGAGAGGTGAAGCCTGGCTCCACCCCTTCCAGTCACACAGGTGATCTGACAGCAACACTGGAATCCTCTGATGGTATTTCATTCCTTCCGGTGATCCTAGGGGCTCAAAGACTCACAGAGAGTAATACATATGTTTCAGAGATACCAGAAGAGGAAGGTCTGCCCTCCAGGGCAAGATACAGGCCATATTTCTATCCTGGGTCAACAGTTCGGCTTGTACTGGGGCACTTCCCAGCCTCCTGTACCATATCTGGCCAGATTTCTGCAGCACTAAAATTGTATCAGGCACCAAAGGGGTTGTTCTAATGTGCCGTAGGGACACAAAAGGGGTCCCTGTAGCAATGAAGATCCGAATGTTGACCACAATATCAGTAGGCCATGTACCTATTACCGGAGGGACTACCAAACCTCCTGTCACAGTGTTATCTACATCAATTTAGATCAATCTATGCCTGTGACAGGGGGGCAGTAGGCCCGTGGGTCCCCTGACTCCCAAAAATGGGAGGGGAAAAGAGAAAGGGGTAGGGGAACGGAAGCTGAGCTCAGAGAGGGAAAAAGAACAGATCAGCAGCAGCAATCTAAGGAGGAAAACCTCGTTTACTAACTATGATATCGGAATGCAAGATAACACAAAATAATACAATCTAATTAAAATTAAGGCTAATAAATCAAAGAAAATAAGAGAGAGAAAGTTTCTGAAACCGAAAGGCCTACTTGAATGAAGGTGTGTTTCCTACTTGGAAGCACACCCATCTCTCTGCCTGGCAGCAAGAGCGAGAGAGTCAGATCCCATGATTTCCATGATGTATCTCCCTTCTCTGACTGTGAGGTCCTCTGGGATATGCAGTTCTTCTCTTTTGAGAAGCAGGTCTCTGGAAGATTGTCAATCCACGGAACTGGAGTAGTAAACCTTTAATTACCCATGCTGTAGATGATGTTATTATGTGGAATACCAATACCAAAATTACAAAACCATGACACCTCCCACCTCCAGTTATCTCCCCCAAGGTGCAAGTAGGCCACACCACTTAGGTCCTACCTGCACCTTCCAAGGCCATTTTATTCAATGGGTACCCGGATCTAAATTCTCAGGGGCAGGGAGCAGAAGATTATTTTCATTACCAATCTGGGGTCTAACCTGATTATCAGTGCCTGTAATTTGGATCCTAAGCTGGGAGGCCCATGTTGTCTGTAACATTTCCAGGACACTGGGTCTGCTGTCTCTAGGTCTTTCATTTAGGTCCCACAGAGCTTCATAGAGTCTCTTTGTCCACTCCTGCAGGGACTGCGAATCTGTCTTCAAGGCAGCCTTAAGAATACCGTTATAACATTCAATAAGGCCTGCCCCTGTTGGATTATATGACAGGTGGAATTGCAATTTGATGTTGTTTTCTTCTGCCCAGCATTGTATCAGTGCACCATTAAAATGAGTTCCTTGGTCACTCTAAATGACTTGAGGTGTCCGGTAGGCAGACAACAGTTTAGTAAGTGTGCCTTGATGGCATATGTCTGGTTTGCTTTCGGCACCACATAGGCCTGCAGTAGCCCACTTGCAGTATTGACATAGGTCAGGACATATTTCCCTCTCACAGCAAAGGAGGGGCCCAATGTAATCAACCTGCCATCACTGGAGAGGATTGTGTTCTCTAGCAAGATGGGCTGTTGTTTCAGGCAACGATCTCAGTCTCATCTTGGAGCAAGCATTGTAGTCTCAGCATGTCTGGGCAATGTGAGCAAGCATTGTAGTCTCAGCATGCCTGGGCAATGTCAGATAGCTGTATGGGCAGCCCCCATGCTTTAGCAGCTGCCCACACTGCCTTTTTTCCAGCATGCCATAGCTTTTGATGTAACCAGTGGGTGATGTTCTCAGATTGTGAATACTCAATCCATTAAACTCAGGCCAGTGTGTCAGCTTTGTCATTTCCCAGTGACTGTAGGGACTTATGACCAGAAAGGTGGTAGACACATACAGTTCTGTGTTTGACTGTATTCCATATGTCTAATCACATATCTCTACCCCAGACTGGTCGGGTGTGGATAGTCCATTCCTGGGTGGCCCACTGTGCAATCTAAAGAGTGAGCCCCTGGTACACAGCCCAACTATCTGTGCAGATATTCAGGATACTGTGACCAGGTTCCTTGTTTATAACTACCCACATGACTCACAGTTCTGCCCACTGGCTGCTCTGACCATCCCCCTCATCAAACCAGATTGTCTCAGTGGAGGGATTGTATGCTATCGCCCTCCACTTGCTCGGGTTGCCCTTGCTGGACCCATCTGCATACCAGGCATCTCCAGCGATAGGATATTTTCCCCTCCTGAACAGGACTCTTCTCTGGTGGAGCAACCCATGTTTCTTTCAGTGCATCACTATGATAGATCACCAGGCCAAGGATCTTCTGAAGCTCTTCTTTTAATGGTGATGAAGACAGACTAATCCTCTGGCTAATACAAGCAATCCATTGTACCACAGTTTGTACTTGGGCCACCCCTGCCATAGGAAGGTGGGTCAGATCTTTCACCCACCCCTGAATCAGCAGAGTAGTTTTAACTATGATTTCACCCATTTGGGTTATCGACTCTATTGCCTGTAATGCAGAGCAGGCAGTCAATAACTGTTTTTCAGTCATACTATATTTTTCTTCTGCTCCATACCAGACCTGAGACCAGAATCCAATGTGTGTCCAAACAGAACTCTGGCACTGTCACAGGCCCCAGTCAAAGCCATCCTGAGTGACATGAACACCTAACTCCAACCTAAAAACTCTTGCAGCTGCTTTGATGCTATAGGGACTGGAAATGCCTGAACCTTATCTATGACAACACTGGGTAGTACTTGGGTCTTTCCTGACCAAATTATCCCCAGGAATTTTATGGACAGGCCCAGACCCTGCACCTTCTGAGGATTTATAGCCTATCCTCTTTCCTGCAGATAAGTAGTTAATGAGACTGCTGCCTGTCCTACCACCTCCAGTGAGTTGGATGTCAACAGGACATCATCAATATAATGATACAAGTTAACATTAACAGGTTTTCCCCAATTAGCCAAGTGACACACCACTAGATTATGGCAATATGTTGGTGAGTGCATGTACCCCTGTAGCAGGACCTGAAATATCCACTGCCTGCCTTCCCACGTAAACACAAACTGATCTTGTGATTCTTCCTCAATTGGAATACTGAAGAACACATTCACGATATCTAGGACACAATGGTAGGTTTTTATCTCCCTACTCTGCGTGTCTATTAGGGAGGCAATAAGGTATGGCTGAATTGGCAGCATGACCTTATTTAATTCTCTATAACCTACCATCATTCTCCATGTTCCATCTGACTTTTGAACTGGCCGTATGGGAGAATTATATGAGCCATGTGCAGGTCCTATAATGCTGAATTTTTCTAATTCCTGCACCATTCTTGATATTTCATCTTACCCACCCAGGAGTCGATACTGTCTTACATTAGTAATCCAGCATGGTTTCAGCAGGCAAATAGTCTTGTGCTTCACCTGGTCTCTCAATATTGGTAACTTACCTATAATTCTTACCCTAGTTTTTTTTTGGAGTAATTTTGAAGTTTTTGATTTTTCTTCAACTGTTTCCATAGCTGAGGGAGGACATGATTGGGCTGGCAATCAACATTCGCAAATTGGACACCAGCCCAGATTAAGTCATTAAACATTTGCTTTTGGCATACTCATATGGGTCCCAATTGAGGAGCTCATATGGTTGGTCTCCTAGTTTTAAGAGGAAGAACTACGGCTTCTTCAAATGTTCAAATATCACGCCTGGTCCACAGGCACTGTCTCCCTGAGATTGACTACTCGTTGGGCAGCCTATTGGACTACAGACTCTGAGGCCACCAGGGGGCTCAGTATATAGACTAAGGTGCCACATAGATAGGAAAGGGCCTGCTGTAAGATCAAATCTCTCATCCCTGCTGAAAATCTAACCATATCAGGGCTGTCAAATGTATCATCACACACTCCTTCTCTTATACCCAATTCATGAATGTAATTTTGAAGGTCCTCCATGTAGGACAATAACCCTGTATGTAATGGTATATCTGATTTATTCAGCCAGACCATCTGGCATGCAGCCATCAACCAATGTATTATGGAATGGTTTTCACTGGCATATTGGATGCCTGTGTGTAGACTCTGCCTAAGGGCCAGGTGCACAGTCATAGTTGCCAATTGAGAGATTTCTGGCCTATTAACTGTAACGCTTTCTGCCCCTGAGTCCCAGAATCTTAATAGCCAATTTAGCACACTTCCCCTAAACTTCCGCTGGAACCATTGTACTAGGTCCATGAAAATAGTCTACCCTGTGCAATGGGGAGATATTTCCCATAATGCATAGGGGACCTCATTTTTCAATTATGGTTGCTAATGCATAATAAGGGGATTGAAGAAATCCTGCAATCTGTCCCAAGATCATTTTGTCTAGGGGAGCCATGTTCTCCCCTGACCCATTTATAGATATTCCAGAGAAAAAAAAACATTACATAGATTTTAGTATATTTGGCCTGCTTGGCTTGCCAAGTGTATAATCAACAAATATACATAGTGGTGTGGTCAGATTGGTATCCACTGATAGATTAACTAGAAAAGTTATAATCAGAAACAGATGAAAAATGCTTATCTGTGTTGTAGGCTTGCAGGAAAAACTCCAAGAGGAGCAATCTCCAGAAAGAGATCCTTCCTCAGTGGCTGTCAGTCCTTAAATGAGGTCTAGGAAAGGTGGAGCCGGGCTCCACCCCTTCCAATCACACAGGTGAATTGCCTTCACCTGTCCTCCCGCAGCTGACTTATTGCTTGCCTCTGCTGATTAATCAGAGGTTCAGGCCGTGGTTCAACAGTTCCCATGCACTGACCTGCTAGACTTTTCTCATGTGTAACAAACTATCTTAATAAGCAGTACCATGTCGAAAGAATAGTTTGCTTATAAGGCAATCATATAGTTTATCCAGGGATGTTGCATAGTTTCTGTCCTCTAGGTTTTTGAGATTTACTTCAATACATGACTAGTGAATTTATTATCCATTTTAGAATCCACATTTTAAGACAGAGAGCTCACACACTTGCACCAGAAGAACTTAGTAAAGACTTAGTCTTTCACACTTCAATTAAAGGTTTCTAGATGTAACAACTACACAAACTAGGATTATGAAGCTTATTAAGACTTAAAAAAAAATTAAGTGAAAAAGACACAAAAGCATAGATGTAGAAAACTGCATGCTATGATGCAGCTGCCAGAGGAGAACCCTCAGGATCTTACACTGGATTTATTGACTTGCTTTGTAGAAGAAGGGAGCCATACAATTAACAAATATACAGAGTTGTGTGGTTAGGTTGGTATTTTAAAGACTGTTTAGCTAAAAAAATTATCATGGTGGAAAGGAATCATCAAGAACAAATGAAAATGCTCACCCATGTCCTAGACTCACAGGAAAACTCCAAAGGGAGTAATCTCCAGAAAGAGACCCTTCATCAGTGGCAGTCAGCCCTTAAATGGTGTCTAGGAGAGGTGGAGCCAGGCTCCACCCCTTCTGGTTACACAGGTGAATTGCTCTCACCTGTGCTCCCACAGCTGACTCAGTGCTTGCTTCAGGTGATAAATCAGTGGTTCAGGGTGTGATTCAACAGTTCCCATACAGGAGTATCTTACCAGCTCTTGTCTGCAGATGCTAATGTAGTTCCATCAGTGTGAATGACGGTTGGCCCACTCAATGACTCTGAGTATGCTGGTGTTATTTCCAAAGCAAGTTGCAGTCAGCTGACGCTTATTCATTTTCCAGTGTATGGATAGGTTCAAGGCTGTAAACCTAGCCTTCCTGATAGTGAAGTCATCAGACTGAAACCACTATGTACTAGTTAAACTCAGACAATGTGGGTTTAGGAGGGAAAAAAAAAAAAAAAAAAAAAAAAAAA
>PPHD01018181.1:0-14684 GCA_002909625.1 Bambusicola thoracicus
AGGGGATGTGGGGGTGGGGGGGGGGAAGAGTGTGAGGGCTTTATCAGGGCAGCTTAGAGCAGTGTGGGACCACTTTGCCATGTCTCCCTTTCACACACCCACACCCCTTTCTAGACTGTTTGCCCCTGGTTTTGTTTACTCTCCATTAGTCCCTAGTGATAGCATCAAGGTTGGATGCTGTTCTTGAATCAACGGTTGAATTCCTCGTATTGTAACACCATCAGGAGTAAATTGCTAGCTAATCACCAAGGAAGAGACTTGAAGGACAAGTAACTCTGGGAGAAATGCAGCTAGTAAAGACAAGTTTTCAGTGGCTTTCTTGCCCATTCAGACTCTCAGATGTACAATAATTAGTGGACTTCTTAGTATTTCCCTGTATGAGACCACTAGTAGGCTGTCTCTCCTTATGTCTGTTTACAAGTTCTTGTAAAATTATAGCTCTTTGAAGCATCTGTCTGTAGTTTAATTGCAACAGATTCAAATGTTATGTGCAAGGGAAAGGCTAAGCATGGTTTAATCACAGGAACTGTAAATGAGAGCTGTGTCAGGCTCTCCTCTGGTGTGTGTCCCAAACAGTCAAAAAGGCAAGCAGCCTAAAGGCAGCAGTGAGTGTAACCACACCTTTTCCCCTCACAGCTCTGGGGTGGCTGGGGCTTACCTCAGGCCCTGTGTGTGAAACTGCACCGTGCTCTGCAAGTTCAGTCCAGAATGTCTCCAGGGACCACAGCTGTAGTGAAGAGAAGTAGCTGTGTTCTCATTTGTTCTCTTTTATGTGCAAAGCCATGAATAACATGGGAAACTGACACAAGCCTGGGTAGTGACTCTTGACTCCTAGATGTGTCAGTAGTCACGAGGATAAATAACTTTGAATTAGCCTGTTATAGAGGTATTTATATATCTAGCTGTAGGTTTAACATGGCCTTATTACCGTGACACAAGGAACAGGCGAATCTGGATTTAAGAAAAACTGTGGCCATTATTTTTAATGCTTCTAAATGCCAACAAACAGCAACGAATCTTTCCACTCTTTGATAGTAAGCTAGTTCAGACCCGAAAAAAGAAGAAAGGCTTATTTTTGAAAGCTGAGAGTAGTAACAACATAATGGTTTCATTATCTAAATTTCAGTCACAACAAGGACAAAAAAAATCCCTCTCGCGTATGCTGAAGAGCTTTTCAGTCCTGGAAAAAAAAAAATCAATACCATATTCACACTAATGTTTGCTTGCATAAAATATTGACTGTAGACACACTGGCAGTTTTACATAAAGACTTAAAAGCAATCTTGATGGTCTGAAAGGTTCTAATTGTTCTTCCCCTTTCCTGAAAGGGTAATGAAAGGACAACTAAAAAGCAGAACTATATAGTTATTTTATAACTGGCACTAACAAATTTCACCAATTATAGAGTCCATTCTGTAAGCAATGAATGTGTGACTCCCAATTAATCTAGTGTACCTCTAGGCAAGGTCTAAATCAGCTGGATACAGCTAAAGCAATTTGCACACAGCTAAAAGCAAATTGGAAAATAAGTGTTCCACGCTACTGCATATCTTTCCAAGCCAAATATACAACGGTATACTGGCAGCAGCTCTCTGTCATGTTATTTGCAGCTATCAATTTTAATTATACCAATTATTGATTAGTTGGGAAAGTGAATAACCTAATGTTCAAATGAGATTGGCATGGCTTCTGGGGATCTTTTTTCCCTTTCATGCATATGTCTGTGTAGTGTTAGGAAATACTAAGAAGATACCTGCATCGCTTTACTGAGCTTGGCTAACTGTAATTGAAGTTGCAGCAGTGATTTTTGTTGTTGTATCAACAGAAGTTGATACAAATTGAACACAGGCACGAGAGGGCTCAGTTCAGGACTGCAGGCCAAAAATTCCAAATGTGGGCAGGCACCTATTTTCTTACTTAACCACCCAAGCAAATGAACTGCTTTGTACAGGACGAGTGCTTCTGTTGAGAATGACTCCAGTTATTTTGCTCGCCTTCTTACTTTTAGACATAAGCTGTTTCTTTTTGTAGAACAATGCTTCTCTTGGAAGAGAGGAAAGAGGAAATAGTCCAGTCCTTGCTGCACTGAGAGTTGTATGAATTTCAGCTAAATAAACAGAGCTGAGAAGAGTTACATCCAGAGTGGAGCGGGGTTTCAACCACAAAGGCTGAACACAGATCCGGGTGTTTGGTGCAGGGTCATCCATGTGGCTAAGCAAACGCTCTCCTTTGCTGTGTTGCTGAAGACAGAGTTTTCACTTGGAGTGATCCACCAAACAGACAGCTACTGAGCGCTGCGTGCCAAAGATGCCCCCCAGGAGCATTATGGACTGCCTCCTCCAAAGCTGATGGATGAGGGGATGTTTCCCTCCATGCCTCAAGCTTCTCCAGTGCTGAAACCTGTAGCTACTGGGGCAGGTTAACTGGACAACAAGACCTCTCCACCAGATTGAGAGCCCTTGACATCAGAGAATACAAACAAAGCCAAAAATTCCAAAGGTGTTGAAGTGAATCTTGGATGTGCCAAGCAGGGGAATGTCCGTGTCTGGTAACAAACTGCTCCCTGAGAGAAAAACAGTGGAACCGTTCAGTAGACACACGTACGTGTCATCATCTGGTCACCTTCAGTGTGAGCACACGATGGATATGATATCTCCTGCTCTGTATTTTGTGTTTCCTCGCTCTTTTGCTCAGTGTCAGGATTTAGTATTGCCATTCAAATTATTTTACCCCACACTCAAAGCTTACAGCAGGCTCTGCTCAATCTTATAAAGATGTACTTAAAGACAGAGCCCTGTCCCAGCCTTTTTCTTACGCCTTTCTTTCTCTTCTGTTACATTAAGGGCAAAAACCAAATAGATAGCAGTTTCCTGCTTAGTAGTATTTACAATAATTTAGCGTTGTCGTATCAGAGAACCATGAAAATTATAGTTTACAATCTCTTAGTTGGCATAGAACAGTGCAATTCATAGTTTGTTAGGCCATGAATTGACAGTCTCACAGCTTCTCAATGATTTAAAACATAGTATTAATACTGAAATTGCTGTGCCTGTCCATAACTTAGGGATCAGAAATGTTCTTCAAGGGACCATGGTCCCATCTACAAGACGTGCTTTTCACTTCAGATTAATATGTCTTCATTTGCCTTGTCACTGTGTAGACAGAGTGGACCTCAAGCCAACTGAGGTCAAGTAGAAGTCAAACTAGGCTAAGTTAATTTTACATTCAGAGAACATGAGGTCAGCATGCTGGGGGGATTTGAGCAAGAAAAAAGGTGGGTAAATAAAATATGGGTATTTTATGGATTTCCAAAAGTACTATCACAGTGCAATCCAGGGTAGTTAGGTAGCTAGGCATCTGGCAACTGTGCTTGAATGCTCTTGAAAATGCTCTTGAAAATGCAGCTGCATTTGCAGAAATGTTCAGGCAATGTTGTTGTCTCCCTCTCCTGCTGCCTCAGGTCTGCTGAGAGGTCACCCTAACACTAAGATGCAAAGCTATGAAGTGCAGTAGCCTTCAGGTACATGTTCTGCAGGAGGACAGCTGGGAGCCATCCTGCTGACAAAGGCACTGGGAGGCCAGTGGCCCAGGGTGAGTGGCACCATATCCACTGAGTGCTGGGGACCTGTTTGCTTGGCAGTCCTTGCTGCATGCCAGAAGAGGAAAGTCAAAGTGAAAACCAAAGAGCATTAGACAAACCATCTCCTGGTTGGCTTGGTCATCAAAGGTGGCCACAAGCAAATACATGGGAAAGAGCAAGAAGAAGCAGCCCATCTATGCCACTACTCTCCCACCTTCTGACAGTTTTCATCTGGGTATTTTCTGACCCTCCTTAATTTTTTCTACATAATAATATACAAACTTTTGGATTCAGAGTGCTATCTCATTTTCCTGTTGGATGCCATATGAACTTCCTCAGTTCACTTCCTCAAGTGTTCCTTGCCATGGACTTTCCACATTTACTACACATTGCGTGGAGATCTGCTGACCCGAATGCCTGTTACCTTTCTTTGACAAACATAGATTCTTGTACTGGAAATCACAGCAGTTTCTCTAATGACCTTCCCTCTGTGTCTCTTGTGATCTTTAGACTTAAATGTGTCATAAGTGATCTTTTTTTCACACTGAAGACAGACAAACTAATTGCTTTTTTTGTTTGCTTGTTTGGTTTTTGTTGTTTTTGTTCTGTTTTCCTTTTCTCCTCTGTATGGAGCCTTTTAATCATCCTTGTCATGCTTCTCTGAACCTTCTCTGAACATCATTTACTGTTGTAGAGGCAAATATCCATCTTTCCATTGTGAGAACTCCCCATTTATTCCCACGTTTAACCTCCTGGGTTTTAGCCAGTTACATCTTTGTTTGTGCTTTTATTCTGGTGAGTTTCCTTAAAAACCATAGTGTTGTGGTTTCAGTTGAGATAGAATTAATTTTCTTTGTGAAGGCTCATGTGATGCTGCATTTTGGACTTGTGTGAAAAGTGATGTTGCAAACTCAACAGTGCTTCAGTTATTGCAGAGCAGTAATAGCACAGAGCCTAGGTCTGTTCTGCTTCTGGTGCTGCCCTGGCAGCCAGGAGCTAGGGATACACAAAGAGAAGGGAGAAGATACAGCCAGGACAGCTGACCTAAACTGGATGAAGGGATGTCTCATACACTACCATGGGGGAGGTGTTCAAAGTGAAGCATTTGTCTTCCCAAGAAACCACTATGTGTGATGAGCCCTGCTTTCCTGGAACCTCTGCCTGTTGATGGGAAGTAGTGAATGAACACCTTATTTTGCTTTGCGTGACTTTTGCTTTACCTAGTAACCTGTCTTTATCTCAACCCATGAGTTCTTGCACTTTTACCTTTCTGATTTCCTCCCTCATCCCACCTGGGGTGAGTGAGGGAGTGGCTGGGTAGCAGCTGCCTGCTGGATTAAACCAACTCAGTATGGGTCACAAAAGGTTTGAGGTGATAACAGATTTAATTGGAGTGTAGAGATGTTGTAGCTGTTTAGCTGCTAATTGGCAGGTTCCTGTGCTTGTCACGGAGCTTGCTTGCCTTATTGTATGGTCGAGTTTGGTGCTTGTTAGTGACTGCTTTTGCTTCTGCCGTTTGCTGTACTCCCTTAGCATCTTGCTTTGCTGTGCCTGGGAACATTTGGCAACAGTCTGTGCCTGGGCTGTCAAATAGATGGGGTATCACTGCTTTTCCTGTGCTGCCATATTGGACAGGCTGGGATTCCAGTATGAGATTGAGTCAGAGGAACTGTGACCTGTGGATAAGTCCACATGGGAGCCCGTACATCTCAGTGTGTCTGTGGCCGTGGCACAGCAGGTGCACCTTTCAGTGTTCATGTCTGTGGATAAGGCCATACCAGAATACTTTGAAGCATCTGTCACAGTGGATAAGAACATTATACAGGAGGTATCTGAAGGGTCTGTGGCCAACGTATAAGGCCATGCCAGAGCAGGTACACTTCTAAAGGACTGTAGTTAATGGACAATTCCAAACTGGAAGGGACAAGGAGAGGAGTTCTTTGCAATGTTAAATGCTGTGGCCTGATCCAAAGGGTCCAGGAGTGGAGATTGTAATAATGATAATGAATCTTTAAATTGTTGTAACCCTTTATTTAAGTTACATGTTATAAGGAAATTCTATAGCAGGAGCCACTTGAATCGATGGAAGATGAACCTCACAAGGAGCAGTGCAAGTACAGCAGTGACTCAACCTGAGTTGGCTTTGGCACCCAGTAACTCCATGCAACACACTGCCTCTCCTGTCCTGAGCAACCACCGTAACAGACAGAAGTTAAGTCGTGGACTAAAAGAACTCAGTGGACATTTTATGGACATTTCACAGGGATGATCCATAGACTAAGGGAATGATATCTGCGTATCAACTGAAAGGTTGTGACTAATGAGAATGTATTGGAAAGTGTAGGACATGAGCATGACGTGAATGATATGGAATAAGGGGTGGATATTGTCATAGTTTTATCTGGAATAGAGGGGTATTTTTTGTTTGGTTGGTTGTTTTCTTGTTTGTTTTTTGTAAAGGCTCATTTTATGCTTTTTTGTTTGTTTGTTTGTTTGTTTTCATGAAAATAGTGGGGATATATCAACAATATTTTAGTTGTTGCAAAGCAGTGCTTACACAGAGCCAAGGAATTTTCAGCTTCTCACACCACCCTGCCAGTGAGGAGCTGGAGGTACACAAGAAGCTGAGAGGGGACACCCCAGTTGACCAAAGGGATATTCCATACCATGTAGTGTCATGCTCATTAATAAAATATGGAGTAAATAAAGAGGAAGGGTGGGATGTTTGGAGTAATGGAGTTTGTATTCCCAAGAAACCATTACGTGTGATGAGCCCTGCTTTCCTGGAAGTGGCTGAACATCTGCCTGCCAATGGGAAGTAGTGAATGAATTTCTTATTTTGCTATGCTTGTGCGCATTGCTTTTGCTTTACCTAGTAAACTGTCTTTATGTCAACCTACGAGGTCTTACACTTTTACCTTTTTGATTTTTCTCCCTCATTCCCCATAGGGAGAGTTGCTGTGCTACTTAGCTGCCTGATGGGGTTAAACCACAACACAGTGAAAGTCTCTGTCAAAAGCCTTTTGGAAAGCCCACTAAACAGTATTGTTCGTGTGAGCTGTTTTTCCATTTTATCCCCTGAAAGACTGTCAAGACAAACTAAGGCAGAATTTCTCCTGCCAGAAACTGTACACAGAAGCCAAATCTAGAAGAGCATTTTGTGTTTGCATACCGCAGGAAAGAGAAGTCATGAGCACTTCAACATTTTAATCTAGCACTGCGAATTGTTGTGTGATTTTATACAGGCCTGTGTTGTGCTACCAGGCAGTGCTTGAGTAGCATCTGATTTGGCACTGTAAGTCCGGTCCTGTTCAGTATTCAAACCATCATGATTACAGACTCACTAGTAGTGCACTGCCCAGTTCATCTAGTGGCATTCAATGAGCTGGCATGACCCCTTCTTTATTGCTGTGGCAGCACTCAATCAGAATCCACACAGCTAAACCCATGAGGGAATTTTGGCCATGCCAAAGTAGAACTCACACAGCTAGTTTATAGAAAAGGCAGCTTATTATCAAGAAATTAAAGGTTCTTTTAGATTGCCAGTAAGTAATTCACTGTCTACGAAGTGTCTCAGGTGGCAAGGTTAACCAAAAACAGTACAAAGCACTTGCAAAAAACTAAGAGCGATATAGCCTGGCCACGAGTATGCTAAGTTATAAATTAAACTCTTTAGAGATTACTAAATTTTCCATAGGAGTCCTTGGCATAGCCAAGTGTGTGAGCCTTACACAGCAGAATTCCCTACTTGGGGGAAGAGAGGTTCAGCCCATCAACTTATCCAAAGAGGCAATTTACATCTAACTTGTCTGCAATAGTGTCTTCCCTAATATTCCCTCTCTCTTAAGCCATTTTGGTTCTTATTCTGCAGGAGGAGCTCGTTACATACCTCCGCTCTGCTTGATGTAAAATTCTTCCTCCTCACTTTTATAGGCTAACAGGGTCAGAGTGCGTGCCCAGTGAAGTGGTGGTTACACCTTAAATGTGAGTACATTTAGGATGGAGGTATGTTTTGGTGTTATAATGAGCGCATAATGAGCAAAGTTTATCTAAAGGACGTTACTTTGTCAAGAAATGATGGACTCTTGGCCAAGAGGTAGTACGTAACAGCTTTTTGGTGCCTTGGCACTACCAAATCCCCATCCCGGTATTGTTTTTCTTAGCACTGATACGTCGTGTTCACCTGATGTTAACAACATCTAAGGTTGCCTAGGGAGCTACTATGGATCACAGAACCTGGCTGCAGTCTCCAGTTTGCTCCACCTTCTGTGCCGTTTTATGGCCTACAAAATGTGCTCAGCTTCATGCCCCTCTGGACAATCTGTACCTTGGTTTCCAGTGAACAATGCTATACCTTAAGCGGTTGTTCCACAAACTAGAACAGAGCAGGTGGGACACAACTGTCCTAGAACGCTTTACAGAAGACAGACAATTTAGGAAGGTGAGAATCATGCACCCACAGCTGTATGTTCTTAAACCCATCTCAGTGCTGACCACGTAGAATCACATAACACCCAACCTGAGGCAGGTCAGATCAGAGGAGGTTGTTCAGGGCTGCATCCACTTGGGTTTTAAATAATTTAAAGGATGCAAATCCCACACCTCTCCAGTTCTCTCTTCCAGTGATTCACCACCTTTATGGTCAAAACTGCACGTCTTTGCTACGCCTAGCTGAAGTTTCCCATGTTCCGACTTATATCTGTTTTCTCTCCTACTTCTTTTCAGCCTTGGGCAAGATCTGGCTCCACTTTTTCTACATCCTCCCACTAAGTAGCTGCAGACATCAGGCAGATCTCCCTTCAGCCTTCCTTTACCAACACTGCACAAAATCAGTACCTTGTAGTCAAAAGGAAGTTACGCATCGGTTTGATAGCAGCAGTAGCATGTTTTAAATCTTGTCCTTAGAAATGAATGGGACAGGACCAGGATGCGAGGGCTATTCATGTGGAGATAGAATAAATAAATAACATTTTTTTTCTAATTAGATTTCTGCAGATTAGGTGATCTAAAAAAATCACCCTGGAGGTCACAGTTTGTTAAGAACTGACTGATGTAGTATGTACAGCG
The DNA here is from genome assembly GCA_002909625.1 of Bambusicola thoracicus. NCBI lineage: Eukaryota > Metazoa > Chordata > Aves > Galliformes > Phasianidae > Bambusicola > Bambusicola thoracicus. The sequence goes on from PPHD01018181.1 coordinate 8,648, forward strand.
TGTACTGGGGGAGAGAGCATGTGCAAGGAAGTTCATTCCTAATAGAGTACTGACCTCTGAGGGGGCCATTAAAAGCTAGTTAAAAATTAAAGCACAGCAGGTTTCACCGGCTTGGGCTGAAGTGATTTCAGTACCGTGATACTGCAGAGTGTGTGACATGAGCTTTGCAAAGACCAGCTAAGATTTTAACTGTTCGTTTGCATACTTGTGGTCTCACAGCCTGCGCAGCCTGTGCATTGCTTTTGATGTCCAGCAGAAGGGACAGGAATCTACATCAGGAGCACAGCTTTCCATTGTAGAGAGAGCCTTCACCTATGGAAGTGTCATTCCTCTGTCTGATGGAATGTTAGGTACCACACCACATATCTCCTCTGCCATTTTCCTACTTTTTGTATATAAATGAACCCACCAGGGAGCAAAGTAGGAAAGTGAGCTGAGTTTTCCCAGTCTGCTGATTATACACAGATTCCTCTCACAGTCACTCCAAAAAAATACACTGAAGTGCATTACCCAAACTTTGAGTATGGTATAAAGAAGATAAAGACCAATAAGCTGTAATGAGTTTGGAGAACAGCAAAAATCTCTCCAGCACTGCTACTTTCCTAAAATTCCTGCTATCTCAATAGAAAATACAATTGGCAGCTCACATGAGACTCTGACCATCGCAAATCTGACTTTGACTGTCTGCTGAGGTTACGATCCAAATCTGAAATCCAAAGCGTTCAGAGCCAAGAATTTGAATCCAGGCTGTGTGTACTCCGATCTTCAATCCTGGAATTTATTAGAATTCTCTACCATTTTAAAAACGTGTGTTTATTGAGTGTCAGCTGAGAGGTACTGTTGCAAAATGCACTAAACTCTAACTTCTCTTGACCGTAGCCCAGGCTCTAGTGCTTAGTTCAGAGAACGCAGTCAGCCCAAATATATATTGACTTCAGGTGGAGGAAATGTGGGTAACTCTTCCTATGCGTGGCACATCATGCAGTAACCTTTACACCTGTAGGTGCTACTATTCTGTTTCTCCATGTTCATAAATTAATTATATTCATAACAGGAGTTCAGTAACATTCTTGTGCAGGCAAGCACACAGAGCTAAATACACACAAATCTCCTTTAAAAATACATGAATTTTCTGCATGTGTGGGGAAGAAACAACTCTGCCTTAAGCAGTGGAGTAGGATCCGATCCATTAAATATTTGCAGTGTTGAATATAGTATTTCCTCCCAACTGCTTGCACTTCTGAATATGCCTTTGTTCATATATATTTCATAAGTGATTGTTCAACTCTGGCATAAGGCTTCATCCTCTTTTTAGAGGTAACAGTGCTAAAAACACAAGACAATATCAAGCAAACCTGGACAATGTGAAAAAATGAATAGTAATTAAAAAAACAGCTGAGGCCATCCTTGACAATATTACTGGCTAAAAGTGGCCCATTTTGAATAATGCATCCATTTCACAAGTATTTAGGTCTCTCGTGGTGGTATTGTAATATGATAACATATCTCCAAAGATGTATTTTGAAAAAGAGCATAAAATTGGATCTGATGCAAAGTTTCCATGAATGAACGTTCATTAAAAAAGCTTCTGGTTGGAAGTAACTTTACAGTAAAGGTCATTACTTTCTGTTTTTCTTATTTTTAATGTGACGCATGTTACCTGTGTCTACTTGTAAAATTTAGCATCTTTCATATCACAGAATCAGGGAATCATAGAACGGCTTCTGTGGGAAAAGACCTTAAAAACCATCCAGTTCCAACCTCACCCTGCTGTGAGCTGGTTACCCCCACAAGATTGGCCAGCCCAGAATCCCATCCAGCCTAGCCTTGAGCACCTGCAGTGATGGGGTATGCACAGCTCCTCTGTGCAGCCTGTGCCAGGGCCTCACCACCTTCTGAGTAAAGAATTATCTCCTAACATCCAGTGTATGCCCCCCCATCTTTTAGTTTAAAGCCACAGCCGCTTGTCCTGTCTGTCTGTGTAAAAATTTGGTCCCCCTCCTGTTTATAAGCTCCTCTCAAGTACTGGAAGGCTACAATGAGGTTCTCCCAGAGACTTCTCCAGGCTGAACAAGCCCAGCTTCCTCAGCCTTTCTCCATAGGAGAGGTGCTCAGCTATCTTCATGGCCCTCCTCGGGGTCTGCTCCAACAGCTCTGCATTCTTCTTCTGCTGGGGGCCTCAGGCCTGGACTCAGTACCCCAGATGGGGCCTTAGGAGAGCAGAGCAGCAAGGGACAAGTCCCCTCCCTGCCCTAATGCTACAGCCCTGTTGCTGCAGCCCAGGATACAGCTGGCTGTCTGGACTGCGAGCACATATTGCTGGTTCATGTTCACCAGGACCAGGTCCTTCTCAGCAAAGCTGCTTGCAATGCGTCTGTACTCATGTCTGGAATTGCCTTGGTTCAAATGCAGTGCTTTTCATTGGCTTTGTTAAACCTAACTAAGTACACATAGGCCCACTTTTCAATTAATCCCTTTGGACGGCATCCTTCCTTCTGTTGTATCAACATCACCATGCAGCTTAGCGCTGTCTTCAAACTAGCTGAGAGTGCACTCAATCTCACTTTCCAGATCGTTGATAAAGATGTCGAAAAATGCCAGTCCCATATATACCAGTCACATATATCTTTTGGTATATATGCAAATGCATATTGAAAACAACATTCTGGATTTTCAAACTACTAAATTTTCAGAAGGCAGAAGTAAAATAATTCATTAACCTTCCTGTAACTGTGGAAGCCTGACAAAAGTCTATTTTTTAAATAAACCAGGGAGTATCAAGGAGTCTTTTCAGTATACACAAAGGCTGCTGATGTTGAAGTGGAGCTGCTGGTTGCAGCTGGTCCAGAGCACAGCCCAGCACTAGCGAGCACCTGCAGCTGGTGCCAAAAGATACAAAGCAAGAATTCCCAGCAAGCTACAAGGAAAGCCACGCTGCCTCCTGTTCCAAGAGGGAAGCCAGCAGCACGGGCTGATAGAGTGGTTGGTTGATAGAGACTTGGGTTTGAGTGATAGTTGTGTTCTCCTCTTCATCACCATTTCTAATTTGTTCACAAATCTGTAGTATGTGCAATATAACCTATTACCTTTTGGCAGGTATTTAGTCCCTGCTGCAACATCACTCAGCGGGGGCAGTGCCTACCATGGAAGAGTCCGGGGTGAGCAAGGATGGGATTTTCTCTAGGGAAGGCTCATCTTGGGCACTTCATCTCCCACCTCTCAGCCACCCGTACACCAGACCCATTGGATGTGTGATTCTGTCACGCAGCACACTTTTTGAGGAGTCAGAAGCTGCCACCACCATGAAGGTTCAAGAGGACAGTAAAAGTGCTGTGGTGACCACGTTCATTTTGCTGGTCTTACTCTTCTCTTTTTGCTACGTTGGCTCTGTTTCTCTCTCAACATGTGAATTTTACAGTTTTGTTCTCACATTGCAGGTACTTTCTTAATTATTTCAAATTCACAGTCATGTCAAGGCAATAACAATAATTTGGCCCAGTGAATCAAGCAGAGAATGAAAACATGTCATTCCCAGAGAAATTAATGGACTTTGTTTTCACTTAAAGCAGGGCTGTCTTTGGAGCAACACCAAATTTCACAGGGTTGGGCTGATTTGCTGTGAGAAATTTACACCACCATTTACTTCCCTCCAAATTCAACCCTCTCACTTTTAGCTTGAATTGATAATTTCTGTGGGAACAGAAGAAATTGGATGCACTTCTCTGGAGTAAACAACCTAGTGAGCAAACTTAAAAGATTTGGAGGGCAAAGTCCACCAAGGGCTGAAAAAAACACACACCAACACAGGGAAAAAGAGCGTCTGGTATCTTACTGCTGTGACTCATCTGTGGTGGCTGGTACTCCTCAGTGATGGAACTGCACCGCCATCTCAATGAGAGCAGAGCCTACAGAAATCCTGTTTTAATAAGCTCTCAGGAGGTCTGCTGCCATCTGACTTCCAGTAGTTCCTCCTGAGCCACTGAGGACTTCACTTTGAACACCTTGGCAGGAGCCCTAGGGTGGGCCCCATGGACGCAAGCCCTCGGGAGAAGCCCCCTCGTGTCACGTACTTCTGGCCTGAGTCACAGTGCAGGCACCAGGGGCTCGGAAATGCTTCACAATGCACTGCTGAACCTTGTTGCATGGCTGACCTGCTTCAGCCAAAGGAAAGAAAGCCTGCATTAGCATGTGAGCAGGGGAAGTCAAAATGATCTCATTCATAGAGCTTTCTCCCATGTATGTAAGGGGAGCTGGCCCCCACAGCAGAGCTTGTCTTTCTCTGGGCCACACAGGGCTGTTGGCTTAATTTTCTTCCTTCTTAACCTTTGCCTGTCCGTGGGACTGCACAGCTAGACAAAGCCAGGATGCTGCATTCTTCTTCTATATCTTAGCTACAACAGTGAGGGACTGGCAGGGTTAAAAATGTTTGCATGTCCATGGGGATGACTTGGCAGCAGAAAACTGTCCTGGAGTCTGTGCCTGCAGGCTGCAAGGAGCGAATGGCTGGAGAGCAGCCATCCTGCCAGGTCATACATGCAGTGGGCAGCCAGGCCACCACAGCTGCACAGCCTCAAATGCAAGCTACCGAGCTTAAATTAATGATAAAAAATAGCTTCTAAATAATAGAACTCCCCAAAGCAAAACTTTCATCTAATACTACTAATTGCTTTTGAATTAGTTCTTCTCTATAATGCCACATTAGCACAGCAGCGCATTAATTATTGAACAATATTTAAATCATTTTGAAGCAAGAAATATGTTCATCTACTACATCTTTTGTATGGGCGATATCTCTCATAGTGTGCTACATTTTAAAAGTATTTTATTTAAAATAAAAGCTGTTGTTTGCCTCCCATCTTTCATAATTGTGCATTTTTCTGAAGACAATGCTGCAATTGAAATACAGAGTTCACAAGAAAAGTATTGTTTTTAAATCTAATAATTAATTCTTTTCTAAAGTTATCCCTCTTAGCAAATTATTTTCCTAGCATTTTGTTGCTCTATGGGTTGACAGCTTAGTAAATTGCTTTTTAAAGGAGTCTACCTGAATTGAATTAATTATTCATGATGCTAGTAAGCTAAGTATTCATCAAACTATACTGACTGTGCCAACATGTCTCTTGAATCCACCTTGCTGTTGAATAGCTAAAATTCTCATTCTTTTGAAAAAGAATTCCACTCTTCTGCAACTTTACAGGTCATGAGTATGGTGTAAAAGTTTAAATTACTTGCCTGAAAGTAATGAAAGAAATAGATTTGCTGTGGCAGAAATATATTAGTGATAACTTAATTCTCTTATTATTAAATTATTCTACAGAACCTATTTCTTTTCCTTGTAAATATTCAAAATGGAACTTTATTATTTTGTAATATCTCTTCCGTGTTGCCCTATAGCAAGTGCATTCAGGTACCAGTTCTACTAAGTTCAAACAAATATTCATTCCAGCCTGTAGGCTTGGGTCCATTGGGATATGTGGTTATCGGTGTGTTTGCACAAGAGATGCAGCTTCTCAGGAGAGAGAGCTTATGGTGTAAGTCAGAATATTCTGACCGCTCAGCCTTACAGAATGTTCCGTAAGTCAGAAAAGTGGCATACAGCCTGACGTATACATAGGCAAATCCCCCAGAATATATGGCTTTGTTCTCCTTATATGGCAGGCTACCGAAGGTACTGATGCCAGTATGGATACTCAGGCCCTCACCAGAGGATGGTCTGTTAATGTTGCATGTCTGAGTGGGCAGCATAGCACTGAATAGATAGTGGATCACTGGAAAAAAGGTATCATTATTGGTGATCTACCTAGCACATGTATTGAAAATATTCTTCACAACTTCTAGAAAGGATTTTTCTTCTCCCTCAGTATTTCTTCAAATGGTGTACTGTAACTGTTCACAGAACCACAGAATGGCTCGGGTTGGAAGGGATCTCAAAGATCATGAAGATCCAACCCCGCCCCCACAGGCAGGGCCACCAACCTCCACATTTAATACTAGACCAGTTATCCAGGGCCCCATCCAACCTGGCCTTGAGCACTTC
>PPHD01018183.1:0-14684 GCA_002909625.1 Bambusicola thoracicus
GAAAGAAAAAAAAAAACAAACACATGAGCCAGCAGCCTGCGACACAGCCAGAGGGAAGACATGCTGCAGTATAACACTCAGGTGCTACATAGAATAAGTATATCCAGTTAACTGCAAGCAGTTAAGCAAAGCATCTCTCTTTTCCAACTCAGCAGCCTCAAAACGACACATGGAATCTGATGGGCCATCTGTGCACATCAGGTTCGTATTCCTGAAGTACAGCCTTCCCTGCATGTGGAGGAAACTAATTTACACGTGGGACCTCCATGGTGCACCTCCTTGTCCTGCATTAGGTGCTAGCGCCACACCTCCCATTGCAGCTCAGCCATCACCCACAATCACAGCACCTCATGGACTGCCCTCAACACAGAGTCAGACTATTTATGTGGCTCAGTCAAGGCAGAATGTGGGGCCCTTAAAGACTGACAAAGGATTTGAACAGCCCTTCCAAGAGGAACTGTCTGCAGCCAGACGAGGAATCACTTGACAGGGAAGCTAGGTAGAATTTAGCTTGCCTGAACAGGCCATACTTGTCAGCTGTCGCTTTCCTGTCATTTATCTCAGGAGAGATGTCACAGTATTCAGATTTTTCTTTTCTCAGCTCTCTGTTTTATGCTCCTGTTTCCCAGAAACCTTCACAAGGAATTACAGTAGAAAACGCTTTATTGAGTAGGAAATGGAAACTCTGCTAAAGAGCTGCCATCAAGCGAGGCTTCCCTTGCAATCAAAGAAAGGTATTATCTTCAAAACATGTGTTTATGTATCACAGTGAATAAATCTACACTTGTCCAGACCCACTCAGCCATTCTCAAAGTAATGAGCAGGAGAGATAAGGAGGTGACAGACAGGGGGGACAGACTGACAGAACAGTTGAGTAAGATAAAGAGACAGCTGTTGTTCTCAAGTACAAAATGATTTACAAAGAGCCACGTCTCCAACAGTTTTAGAACAATGCACCTGGGGAAAAAGAAAATGTTTGCTTTTGATTGTCTGTCAGCCTGCAAGACCCAGCAGCACCATGCAGATGGTTCAACACAGTGACTGAAGTGATGATACCGCTTCGTACAGTTTGTCTCCCCACCAAAGGATGCATGCTGCCTTGAAACTAAGTAGGAATTCAGCCTTAGTACCACTGCAGATTAACATTCTTCCTCCTTGCATGCCATATGGTGCTTATGCTGAAGAGAAACAGCCATGCAAGCTTCCAGACAGAGATATGGCAATTAAAGATCTCTGCTCTCTAAAAACATACCCTAGTTTTTTTTTTTTTGCACAAAGATCATTGCCTGCTGTTCAGCCAGCGAGGAGGAACATCGAGACAGACAAATTGAGCCAAACAGTGGAGCATACAGGGAGGAGAAGGGCCAGATTTTCCAGTGGATGCACATCACTGCCACTGCTTCGCTCCTGCCTGCTCGCGGATGTCAGGTATTTGCAGACTGCCACACAGCTGACTGCCTTATTGGCTACGTGCTGCTGGCTCTCCTGTGTGCATGCAGGTCAGGTATTTGCACAGACACAGGCAAAAAAAAAAACCCCACACTCATACCTGTATTTCTAGATCAGCACCCCTGCTCCACAAGAATTTACAACTGCCTAATGACAACTGACCTGTCAGATGCTCACCTGGACTCCTAACTTAATTGGAGCTCACTCCTGAGCAGGGGAGGAAGTTTAACGCAATGAGAAACAGAGACCTAAAGTAGTTCAGTGTGTTCATGAACTGACATGAAGGAAGGAAATCTGCTGAAACTCAGCCTCATTTGTGAGACTGCAGAATGCTGTCAGGAAAAAAAACATTGCAGAAAAGCATAGCTTTTGAAGGTCAGCTTTTGTGAGATGGCAATTCAGCTGCAGTGGATATAAGCACAGCAGACTCACAATTTGTGTACTAGAGATTCATCATTATGTATTTTCACTTTAATGCCTACAGCAGAGTAGAAAAACACATCATTCCTTCTCTAAAGCTCAGTTCAGTTCTTCCTTAGGGCAGAACATTTGGAAATGACTGTGCAGGTTATTAATCCTCCTTGAGCAGATCTCCGTGGTATCTCAACTGACAGAGCTCACCGTTTGCTCTAGTGACAGAAGCAGGTCACAACTCACCTGGGATCTTTTGTTTGGACAAAGGAATCTCCTGTTGTACAGCTGAAAAGGACTGAACCCTGAGCATTTCCCCCTGCAGCAGGGTTCTGTAATTCAGTCTAGAAGTGCTAAGCTACACTGAGAATTAAGGGACAACAGAATCCTGCACACCTTGGGCAACGTAGCCTGCTAAGGAATTATGACAACATGCCTTCACAGCAACCCACAATTGATAAAAGAAGAGAGGGCAGCGGGTTTGTTGTTATTTTGGGCTGTCGAAAATGTTTTCATGCACTGATTCAATACTGTAACACCCCGTGACGTATCAATGAAAACCATATTGCAGTGTCCTTTCCCATGAGATCTTCACTTTCAGAGTAATTCTTATTTACCACAGCCATTTAGATAAATACACAATCTGAAGCTAATCCTGACTATTTCTCTCTGCTTTTCAGGGAAGCCACACATTGCCACCTCTCTTATAGGAGTACTCAGCCCAGTTTGCAAAGGGTTCTGTTGGGTTACTTACGTTCTGGTGTGCTGATTGCACGGCCCCCCACAGGAATGTGTGCTCCAGTAGACAGCTGATTCACACTTTGAAAAGAAGCTACATATAACGAGAAAATAAGAATAGAAACGTTCAGAGACCTCATGGGCCAAACAGCCATGCTGTGCCAACCAGACCCAGGCCAACACTTGAATCAGTTTGCAGCCATCTTTCTTCTCTACCTTTCTTGCTGTTAGCTGTGCTCGGCGGAAGTGACTGAGCTGATAAGATCCCCCCAGCACTCTTGCTGCGCTGCTTGCTTCTGGCCTCTACTGCTTTCCAGGCAGAGTTCAGGATGGCAAGCGTGCTCAAGGATGCTGGCCTACAGGGCATAAGACAGACAGTGACACTGAAGTGACTTCTTGCTGCAAGCCTAGATGAAATACATGACATAAGGGGTTGGGAGGGAGCAGGATTCTCCCTCACAATCTCAGGCACCAAACATAATGAAGAATAGGAATAAGGTCCCCAGGGAGGTGGTTGAGTCACCATCCCTGGATGTGTTTAAGAGCCGTTTGGACGTGGTGCTCAGGGACATGATTTAGCAGAGGGTTGTTAGAGTTAGGGTACTATGGTTAGGCTGTGGTTGGACTTGATGATCTTTGCGGTCCCTTCCAACCTGAGTAATTCTATGATTCTAAGATTGCACATTTCTGACCTTCACACCACTAAGTGAGAGCAGACAAACAAAGAAATAGCCCTGTAGAATTGCAGCCTGTAACACAAACAGAAACCCATACCTGTGAGCATATAAGGGCTGCCTTGGAACATGAGCTCTAGGTGTAGCAAACTCAGAAGGCACAGAGGATGGAAGTGACCCAGGGGACGAGAGCTGCCTCCCACTCACAGGGGACAGGGCATTATCGCTCCGGGCACCAGAAGGTAAGGGCATCTCCAGAGGTGGAGGCTGCTACAGAGAGGAAGGAAAGAGCAAATTTATAAGAGACAAACGCAGATAACTCTAGATAGGAGACACGCAGAATGGCTTGCTGTGTGACTGAATACTTTGTGGGATAGACATAAATGGATACCAGGGAGAAAGAATTTAGTGGCCAAAATTATAACGAGCAGCAAATAGTAAGTTTTGATGGGATACATATATGTCTTTAAACTAGAATATACATCAGTCGTCATCAGCAGAAAAAGAAAGGAGCCGTCAGGGTAAAAGTCATCTCATTTTAAGGTTGGTATCTAAAATAATTTGGGACAATTGAGCCAAGCACACTGACTTTAAAAAAAAGATATATCTGTGCTAGGCACGCAGAAGTTTCCATTCCATTTAAGTATAAGATCAGCCAAAATAAACCCTTATCTTTTTGACCCATTTATCATCTTTATCACTCCGGAAACAGAGCGATACAGCACGTAAGCACAGACAGTGGAAAATTAGACTTGTCCTTCCCTTTAAATAGAATTATTTTTACACTAATTGTTTGCTACTTGTCTTTGGCTAACACATGTTGCTCTAATATTAAATGACTTCGAAACCAAAGCCTCTATCAGCAAATGCACAGAAGTATGAGAACATTACAATGTCCATAGATGTATGGAATTTGGGTGTTATTCGTAGAGTGGACAGAAGGCATACAGAGTAAACGTCCCCACCAACCTCTGCCTGTGATGGCGAGATGTGCTCTTGGTCTGACTTCTCCTTGTCCAGCTGCTCTTCATACTTCTTCATATCATACTCCAGTTCGGCTGCCAGCTGCTTGTCCACAGCAAAGAATTCTTTGATTTCATTTCGGTAGTCTTGCATCATTTCCTGCAGCAATAAAGAATATTTAAACCCTTACAGAAATCTCTCCTGACTACTGATTCATGTCTCCATTCAGATCACAGCTGCTTAAGTGCAAAAGGAAATACCAGTTGGTAGAGCAGAGGTGTTTTTAACAGACTAAGAGTTTAAATTCCAATTTGTACTTCAGAACATGAAAAACCTTTCCAGCACTCAAGCTTTCTGCCCACATCCCATGAGGAGGCTCACACGTAACACACTGTGAGATCCGAACCTAAAATCCCTCCACCTCCTGCTTTATTTAACACAGTGGCAGTGTCACAACATCGTATGCCTTCCAAATTTCCTTCTAAGAAGGCTGTTCGTTCCATTACTGGTTGCATATTTAACACGTTAAGTTAAGAGGGGGGGGAAAAGCCAACAACAAGAGAACATTTCTCCTTACCCGTAAGTAGTTCATAAGGTCCCTAAGAGCTGGGATCTTCTTCCGCTCCATCAAAGACTTCAGCTCAGTGATTATTGGGATGATGTTCTCTATGAAATTCTTCTTTTGAACCTTTGTGTAAGCAAGGCACAAAACAGTTACAAGATGCAATAAAGGAGAAATCACTCTGTTGTTAGATGAATGGCCTAAGTGAAAGGAATTACTGCTTCATAGCATAGGAATTATCACAATTAAGCCCACTTTTATACATGCATGCAGGCTAGGCTTTTAACCTAAATGGAAGTCTTTCAAGACATATTGCTGAGCCTGCTTGCACACTGAAAGCAAATCGTCTAAAGGTGCACCAAAAACCATTTAGGCTCAGATGCTTTAACAATAGGAGATGTGTGGAACAAATTTAAACAAATTAAAGCTGCTTTTTTTCCCCTTTCTTAAACAGGAAATGCATTTCTGATCATTCCAACTGACCCCTCAAGTACACGGGTCTGTTACAAATCTAGCCTTAACAGCTTGTTTTTGCAATACACAGCGCTTCCATACATGCCCTCAGGGCAGAGTGGATCTACAGACAGAGCCTGAATAACAACATATACGTACTGTATGTCCTTGGCACCACTACATTACTTGAGTAATGCTTGCCAAGTCTCTCCGATACAGAAAGCTAAAACTCCTCTCAGCACTGTGGACAGTCCTCTCCCCAACCAGATCCAAGTGCCATTCACCTGTGAGATGAGCTTTTTTTGTGCTGCCTGCATGACAGCGTTAGCCATTGCCATTTCATCTTCATCTGGCTGAATGTCTTCGTCAGGTTTTGATCTCATAGTTGACAGCTTGATTTCTTTGCAGCTAAGGATAGCAAACGTATCTGAAAGCAGCTCACTGGCTTCCATGTCCAATGGAAGGACCCCATCCACAAAGCATGCTGGAACAGGCAGGGAAGAAGTAAAAATCACCTTAGTGGAAAAAGCAGTGCCAGGAAGGACAGGAAGATACCACCACACAGCCTTAAGGGTTTTTTTTAATAGACATAAGTTGTGTGCCAGGCTTGTCATCTTATTTCCCCGAAGGCGGCCCTTACCCAGGACACTGTGGCTGATCTTTGTTGTAATGCTGAACCTCTGTTCGTCTGTAAAATGGTCCAGTAGGAACTTGTAGATAAGCATCCTTTTTTCTTTGTTATCTTTTCCTCTCAGGGAGAAGAGATTCTTTGCCCTGTAGTAGAGAAAGACATTTAACGTGGTTAAGTCACATTATGTGATCTCACAAAAATAGTAAGACTTGAAAATCAACAAGGAATATCTGCACGTCACTTTCAAGACCCATAAATGTGCTAGGATACCACACACTCCCACAAATTACATGCAGAAGTTCTCCCAGAAGTCTCATGGAGAAAGCAGAACACTTAATTTAACACCATCTCCTTGAGCTGTTTTCCCCCATTGCATACACAATGTTAAGTGCCACAAATGCCTTCTGTTAGCAAAGGCTGCATGGCCATTGTTCAGCAGTTAAGGAGGTAGCAAAGTGCTCAACTGACCTCTCGCTCTGTGGGAATCTGTTGTATTTCTCATGCTTCTCATAGCTATTGAAATGGAAGATGCACTCAATGAAGTGCTGGGAGAACATTACTGGATTCCTCTTCAGCAAGAGATGCACCAAGCAGAACTCTGCAAACCTAGAAAGGTAAGAGGACTTACCAGACGGCTTCTAAAAGTCACCCTTGAAACACAGCAGAGGGTCATAATCAGTACAGGAGGAGTTCTCCCCTCCCAAGTCTCCCTCAATACCCCATTTAGTTCCTGCCCAGTTATACTTGGGTTTGAACAACAATACCAGCTTATTGACCTTAGACTCTTTTTCATTCAAGAAAATGACGCTTTTCAGCATCCACAGTACTACTCACTTATTGCCATTAAAACTGAGACAGCCATAAATTTGAACTTGAATGCAGGCACAGCATTTTCATTACCTTTACAAGTAAAGCCCCTGAAACACAGCACTTTGCAAAAAGTTAATCACCAAAAGCCTGGCAGGAGCTGAAAGTCAATCTCAGGCTTGAAGAAAGTATTTTTATGTAGATACAGCCTTTGAATGCAGATGCAAAGAAAAAGGCTACCAATGAAACAGCAGTGTGTTCCACAGCTAAAATTCAAGGAACAAGATGCTGCAATGCCACCACCTACTGGAAAGACATTTTTGCATGCTAAAAGAGAAGAGCAGGAGTGAATATGCACCTGAGAGCAATGATAGGTTAAGAGCCCTGGAAAGACCAGCCTTAAGTTCGAATGTTCCAGGCAGAAATAAGAGGAAGTCGTCCATGGCTCATTGGCATCCAGCATCGACACAATGCTGCATCCTTGGAGGAAAGTGCCTCTCATTTCCCACAGAACAAAAAAGCTTGAGACTTTGAAACATGCAGAAACTTGATGAATGTGTACTTATGGTCAGTGTGCACAATTCTCCTGCCACGTCAAAGTACTACAAACGTGGCAGAAAGCTTAAAAAGACAAAGAATAGAGTACATCTCTGCTCTTGAATACCTTCAGTATTTTACAGAGGAGTATTTTACCTGGCAATATCTGGATTTGGATCCACCAAGACAGTAATGAAACGGAAGAAGAGACAGTCCTTCCATTTCACAAACTCTTCCTAGAAGAAAAGGACAGAGGATAAGTCAGCCTGAACCAGGAAAAACTTGTGTGAATCTTCACAGAGCAGCCAGGGCAGCATCTGATGGAGGCTGCAAGAACATACATTGAGAAATTAACGAGCTACACAACTTTACCACTACGTACAGAAAATAAACCTCAAAAAAGACAGTTCTAGGAGATGCTCAAAGCAGAATAAGCACACAGCACCCAGGTTCACCAGACAGACCAATAAAAAAGCAGAATCAAGAAAAATCTGCTTTCCAATGCCAAAGGCACAGATGCTCTTCAACACTGTTTCCAGAGCCAAACGCGCTCCAAATCTGCTTTGTTTGGCTTCACATGAATACTGGAGGGGCAAATATTGTCAGCCTCTCCACCTTCACAACTTTAAAACAATAAGCAGAGATGGAGGAAAGAGGTGCTGTGATGCTCAGTACATTCATTCATATAGGAGACAAATGGAAGGGGATTCGGAGAAACCAAGATGAGAAAAGAGATAACCACTGAATAGAAATAATCTTGTTATCCAGCCGTGCTAAGTGCCATCGATTTTTGCCCACCTTGAGAAAAAGTAATGTAAGAGAAGTAAGAAAACGCATGTTTGAAGGCTTCATAAGTTAGGATACACTGCGGCTAAGCTCTAGAATCAAGTTATAAGCAATACGTCTCTTGGTCAGTGCTCAGCACAACAGAAGGGGAGCTCTGTTCACCTGCAGAAGGTTGGTAATCAGAATCAGCGTCTGCTTCCGAATGAAGGGATGCGGGTCCTTCAGGCACAAAGAAACGTTGGGGATGTATCTGTCCACCATGGTGGTGTAGCGGACACAAAGGTCGCACATAACGATGACAACGTTATTGCGAACAGCCACGTCGTGTGACACCTCCAGCTCTCGAGCTAGAGCTGCAATGCACTTCTTTGCCAGATCCTCATGCTGCAAGCACAATTTACCTGTGAAATAGGGATCAGGCTGTCAGTGCTGTGGGTATATTCTTCCTAACCACCACGGCCCTGAGTCCAAGATGAGTCAAGAGAAGAATCAGGCAATAGACAGGTGAATAAACAAGAAACATATGCTGAAACTTGATGAGCAATCTGCACTACCTCTCAAAGAAATTATACTTCGAGGAGCTCTTCCAAACTCTTTTTAGACCTGTAGTGTGGGTCTCTATGCCAAACTCCCTCCTTCACAGTGAACTATTCCTGTGTACAGGGTATTATTCAAAGCAGCTAAAATGAACAGCCCCAGCTGTCATAGGCATCGCAGGGAGACACCCACCTCTAAGAGCATTACTAAACCAACTTAAAATAAAATAGCCTGCATTCTAACATTACTTCTTCCTAACTGCTTCTAAGCTCAGTACAATAAGTATCAAGGTTCCCAAAGCAGTCAAAGAAAGAATGATTCTGTCTGTGACAGATATGAGATTTGCTCATATCTACAGCGGAGCTACAATACCCAAAGTTTCACTTAGCACTCTGCTTTATACTGGAATTGCAGATTTGACCAGGTTTCTGTCACAAAGAAGCCTGGTCATTCATGCTAAGAAGAACAAGTAACTACATACAGAAATTCTGCTCTACACTGCACCAAAGGCGTCAGCTTTTCTTCATCCTCTGTTGAACACACTACTACAAATTAGAAGACCTCTCAGCTAGACAGCAACCAATTCTGAGTACAAGGACAACATATGTCTGAAGAGTACTATGTAGGAAAAATGCATTAAGAGACTTGAAAAACAGTCTCATAGATTTTTATGGTTTGTGCAACTTGTTACCATGGATATTTGCATTGCTAAATGCTACCAACAGAAGCAAAACAAAACACCGAGTGCTGCATCTATCTGTTAGAGCTGACATGGCTTTTGAATAGAACTTGAAGCTGAGAGCAGACAGGAAGGGTGGGAATTGGATATTAAGGGCACCCTTTTGCTGCAGGACAGCACTTACCAAGAGTAATGAATGCATGAGCTCTGATCACCGGAGGCATGGCTGATCCTCTGAACTGGGACAGAGGCTGAGAAGCTGGTATTTCCTCATCATCAGGAGGACTAGACACTAAGAAAGAATGGGTCAGGAGAGAAAACATGCTTTTTGGGTAACAGTGTTCGCAAAAGGAAAATTAAAGGCGGAAAGGAAAGTGCCTCACGTTGTTCAGATGAAGCCAGAATGGACTGGATCAAAAGAAAGATGCGTTTCTCCACTTTGGCTGGACACAGCTGTGCAGCCTCACCCAAGAGGAAGAGGTGTCTCACCTACAGAAAGAGAAAGCGACACTGCAGACTAAAGGCCATGGCTGAGCTGCAAATTAAGTCAGCAGGAGACTGCATGGTTACTTCTCCAAGAAGAGCTTAAAACTCCCTCAGTCCTTTCAAGAGGACAGCAGCTAATGAACAAAGAGTGAAGCTTTGAAACATAAATGGTGTGTGTCTTTAATACATTAAGCCACCCCCCAATATACTAACATTAAAATAAACCTTAAAGTTTCCTCCGCATCTTACAGGCTTACTTTCCAACGTCTTTTGTAAAGAGCATGAGTGGAAAAGCAAAGGAAAAAACCTCATTTCACTGAAAATCCATGGGACATCACATCCTTAGAGCTATTTTGAAGGTATTGAACTGCTGAATGCTTCTAGGCCCATAGAGACGAGATTCCATTGCAATACACAAGCACCTACATCATGATTTTCCTGTCTAAGAGCTACTGCCATGAGCTTAACAGACCTCTCACTTTGAGAACATGCACGTCCTTTGACCAGCCCATGAAGGGGAACCAAACTCACCAGGAGATCTTCTTGCAATTGCTCTGCTCCGTCCTCTTTGAGAACTATATTTGAAATATAACTTTCACAAGTGGTTATCAAGTCTCCAAACACTTGGTTGAGCAGTTCCTGTTCCATAATAAAACAAAATTAATTAGGCACTTTATTAACATCATGGCTAAGTTCTATTTAGTATCTTCACACATAAATCCCCAATTGGAAAATCCTTATATGCATACCATGTGTTGCTAACACTGTGCTTGGACCCATTAAAGAGGCCTAAAAAAATACAGGTATCTGCACCAGCTCTGGTGTAGAATAGCCTGAGCTTACAGTGTAAACTTATAGCTTCTAATGGACCAAGCCTTAGAAATAGCTGATAGTGCAGATCTCACTTAGGAATGCTGTAAGTCGACAGAAGGTCAGTGCAAGCTATTTCAGCTGTTAAAATAAACAAGGCCTCTGAGGAAAGAACTCTTACAAGGTCCATTCTTAGCTACAGGAGGCTCTCCAGCAAAACTGCAGTACACCAAGTAAGGCAGCTAAGTAGAACAGACTTGAGTGGCTGGAGCTGGAGCCTCTGTGCTTAGTGAGACAATCAAGCAACAGACTGGAGACAGAAGCTGTCTTCAAGAGTCAGTCCTTACACATATGAAACAAACTATTTTAAAAGATGCATTTCAAAGTCACACCTGTGTCTTCTTTGGGGCACCTGCATGCGCACAGCAGAGCTTCTGCAGAGATTCCACAGCTGGGCTGATCACCTCCAGGGGACACTGAAACTCCTTCAGCCAGTGCTTGATGTTATCTGAAAAGGAGATGACACATGCAACATGGGATTTTGTGGGCCAAGCAACTGTTCGTGGAGAATAACTCCTAGCTAGGAGACAAAACTGAACCAGGCCTTCCACTCTGCAGTTTCTCAGGGCCACTCACCAATCAGCCCCTCACATGTGCTTCTAGGGAGGTGCTTTGCAACATGACTGATGACAGACAGTATATGCCCTGTAGTGTCATTGCTCGTGTTCTGTTGCCTGGAAAACAGCAGAGCAGACAAACTAAATTTTATACTTTGGAAAAACCACCAACCACAGCAGAAAAATCCATGCATCTTGGCTGTGCTTTATCAAGACAGACTTATCAAACCACATGAAAACTCAAAAAGCTCAATGTAAGACTCAATGGCTGCACAAATCTGTGGGTTATTGCTTGCCTCCTAGCTACAGAATGTCATTGCCTGAATGAAGAATGGTGATCTAAGCAGCACTATGTCTGTGGAAGGACAGATAGTGCTCACTTCTTCACCTTTACCTCCATCTCTTCCCTGCAGAATAGAGGAGGTCAAAGCACACATACCTGCTGACAGTGTACCAGGATTCGATGACCTTGGAGTAATCCAGCTTGGGTGAAGAACTCGCCACCTTAGCAAGCAACATCCAAGCTGGTACAGCATGCTCTGTCTCCACATGAGACATCACGTTATTGATGAAAGTAGAGGAGAATTTATTCTGCCGGGACCAAATATGAAAAGCTTTGTTCATATAACAGCTGCAAGGAAGAAAGAAAAGAAAGCAAGATAAACAAGGAGTGAATAAAACTCTCACATTCTCAGGCACCACTAGCAAAATCCAACATCTGTCCAGGATGCACTGAGAAGCAGAAGGGTGCTATCGCTTCACCTTCCTTCTACTCAGAATGTGTCAGGATTTCTGCTATGCACTTTATTGTGGGTCACTCTTTCAGTCAGCAGTTCTGATGGCTGCAGTGCAGATCAGTCCTGATGCACTACAGACCTTGAGTGAATGTGTCTGTCAGACAGAGGAACCAGCATCAGAACAAATCAAGACAAGTCTTCAACAACCAAAGGCTTGTACCAAAGACTTTCTAGCAGCTGGACAGCACCAGTTGCATTCTTCTGCTTAACTCTAGCTACCCATTTCGCATTGACAGATTTATTCTAAGATATATCAGGCTGCAAGGTACTCCGAGGTCACGAAGTAAAGGTGCCATGAATCTTCAAACTGTGTCATAAAATAGCCCAAATTAGAACACTGACAGTTTTACAGATTGGCAAGGCAGCACAACCAGTGTCTCATTTTCTATTTCTGAGCTATTATGCCCTGTTGACTAATAAACATACAGCTGTCTTTAATCAATGTTGCGCCCTTGTCATACTGTATTAGCCCATTTCTTCTGCTTCATCCCACAACATTCTGCAAAAGGCAGAATCATTCCATTTGTCATAAGACAAGTAACATATTGTACATCAGAATTAATAAGAAGAGATCTTCTCCTCTCCTATAGCCTCTCTTACTTCTGTCATCAGAACACCTCCATTTAACATTCACGCTGCTACCAGCACATCAAGAATAGCAAGTGACATTCCTGTGTATGAACACCAGGGTTCAGGGAGACCGCACAGGTAACAAGAAGAGCAAATCAAAACACCCAACACAAAGCAAAACTGCACTTTTCCAACCAACTGCTGATGTGTATGTTTGACAGCTCCTCTGTCCGAGGAACTGGCAGAGCAACACAGGCAGCTCACAGCATGACAGCTGCCATCTCTAGAGCAACGTGCACTTTCATTGTCTGCTTTGAGCGGAGTTCAAATAGCTTAAAAAAAAACAACACCCAATAAATTCAGTTTTTTGCCCTTCTACAATAGGTGGCACGTGCATTTAAACTGTGACACTTATTGTTCTGTGGTCACACAGAGAATGGGAAAGCTGACAACATAAGCCCATGCTTGTATCTTAGTCCTCCGGTCACTAAGCCATTTCCTACTGCAAAGGAAAAGCTGCACGTTCTAATAGGATTAAAAGTTTAATAAAATAATCTGGATTTTGTCCACGAATGCTAAGATAATAAAGGCAACAAAGAGATCCAGGGCACCGGACAAAGGAGTGTTTTGGAAATGCCAGATGTGCCCACCATGAAGGACAGCCCACATACCTCAGCTCCTGGCTTTCTGAAGTCAGCAGCGTAAGGAGATCCCATGCCAGCACCTGTTGGTTGTCTTCTCTCCTGAATTTATTGTAATGCTTTATGTGCTGCAACAAAATCTGATCAAGGCATTCCAAGGCCTTTTCTTGAACAGAACTTTCGGAGTCCATCACAACAGGCACAACTCCAGTCAACCACGCCTTGTGCACCAGGACATCATCGTGCTGGGCCTGAGAGAAACACGCTGTGTTAGAAACATCCTGTAGTTATGATGTGGTCCTATAAGCACAGACAAGATCAACAAAAGCCTAGAAACTTTGAGATTCACCTATTAACTTGTCAAATAAGTTACAATTAGACATTGGCATGGTGTGGCCAAGAGAACATATTTCCCTGGCAGCAGAAAGTACAGATTTCATCTATGACCAAACTACCTGGGCTCAAGTAATGCAATACTTTGTTTTGAAACCCTATAAATAGTTATGAGAGTATTGCAATAGAACTGCACTGCAGATGATTTAACACTAAAATCAGAGAGGTTTGATTAATACAAACCTTATGCTCCATGACTAAGTTACCAAACCTTTGAGAATAAATAGAAAAGAAGGGATAACATTACAATGCCATCATCAATGTGCTGTATCTCAGCAAAGTGATTCAGGTTTTTAAATTTCAGGAGGACAGCAACATAAACATCACTTCCATGACACATAAACCAACAGGCAGGAAAAAAAAAGTGTTTCCAGCAGTTGAAAGCATCCCACATAAATGGCAAGTATGTGCAAGCGATGGCTTCCAAGTCAAAAGATAATTAAGAAAATATAGAATTAAACACCGCCATAAAATGAAATCTGGCGAATGAACAAGTGATTTGCTGTGCCCTCATCCTCTTAACCCACACTTCAGCCACATCAGGTCCGGATAAGAATTGGTGGTGCTGTTTTCCTCACCTCCAGGAGCTCTGTCACAGACTGCAAGGCCTGCTTCCGCACAGAGACTGCGGGGTCCCGGCAACGGTCCTGAAGGGTGGACAAATCCTCTGCAGTGCAAGGGATCGCTTTGTGTTTCAGGATGTTTGTAAAAACCTGCAAGTCAAAAGGCAACATCAGTTTGTTGGGAATACAGGCCAGCAGCGCCGGGTAATGAATCACAAATAAATGAATCTCTAATTTAAGTCAACAGGGAACAGAATGTATTGCACTGAAAGGGAAACATAACATTAATAATTTCCAAGTACTGGGCAGAACTTGGTACAGAATGCTAAGAGAACATCTTCTCAGGCATTATTAAATCATTAATTTGAATAAGAGAATAAGAGAACTCTGCATTGAGTCAATGCCACAATTCCCCCCTTGAAGCCAATGTTTCTCTCGTTATGAGATCTTCCACCTGCCAATAGGAGGGAAAAGAACTGAAAACCTCACAACAAAACAGTACGAAACCCTTCACCTGCAGTGGTCAAATCAGGATGAGAACCGGAAGGGAAGAACTAGGGGGAAGAGGACTAACAGGGAG
>PPHD01018184.1:2137-14684 GCA_002909625.1 Bambusicola thoracicus
AAAAAAAAAAAAAAAAAGTTTAAAAATAAATCTAAGTCAGCTTAATAAAGGAAAATGTAACATAGCTGTAAAAATAAAATCTGTTCCATGCTGGAGTGTTTGGCTCCGAGCAAGGATTTGGCTGCCTTGTGGTCACAGCTCTGCAGTTTGGCTTCCATGTTCCAACTTTAAAATAGCTACCCAGCCCCGGGTAATGAGGAACAGGTCCGTGCCCCTCGCTGCTCGGCAGGCTGGAGGTGGTGTTTTTTACTCTGCTTCTCTATATTTGGGCCTTTTAGGAAGCATGTATGGTGTTTGTCCTCATCCGGTGCTCCCCCATAGCAGAGGCTGCTTTCTGTCAGTACCGGTTCACGTCAGATTTTCCTTCTGCAATTTTTTAGACTTCCCAATTATCATTCCTTCCAATCCCTCACCCCAAGTTGTGAAGTGAATTTAGAAACTCTGGATGACAGCAAGTTCAAGGGATGAGCCGCTTCTCATTTTCCTCATTCAAGTAATTTTTTCCCTTAAAGCCGTAATCTACATATTTTGATACTATCAAAAAAAAAAAAAACTACTTAACCATCAAATCTCTGTGTTTTTTTTTCTCCTTCCCAATTAGCAGCTTAACAGCTCTGTTCAGTTTATCAAAAGCATTTCTAGTCTTTCCTGTGCTCAAATATATTTTGTACTGCTTCATGATGGAGCAGCATTTCCTTTGAGAGCACCTTTGTCAAGTCATATAGAAAATGGGAAAATCCTAAATACTCCTGCAGTAACCCCGAACATGTTAGAGTACATTTGTCAAATGTGGTGAGTATTCCAGGAAATGAGTGAAATACTCAGAAATTGGCAAAACAGTATTTGATTTGTTCAATTTTATGAGGCTGGCTAAGCCCCGATGCTTTGATTCTCCTCTGGCACTTGCAGGCTACCGGCTGCGCCGCCATAGAGTAGCACCATCGGATTTACAACAAAATAGTCTTGTTTTGCCATATACCCCTTTTGTAAGCAGCAGAGGGCCATGTAAACAATAAAATTGTTCTGTTGTCTGAGATTATTTATATTCCTCAGCTTGGAGCTGTTTTTCCCTTTTCTTCAGAGTTTATATACTATCAGGAAATGGGATGGTTCCTAGACTGTTTCAGCACAATGGAAAAATACTCTCTTTGTATCTTGAGCAGGAAAAGATCTATTCCTTGTCAGTCAAACATGACAACAAATGTGAGATGATAAAAGAGCAGTTAAGAATCAATTCACAGAGTAATGTTTTTATTAGGTTTTAAGTTTCAATGTCAGCTTTCTGTCTCTCTTAGAAGTCTCTATCTTGGGACACCTCTGAATGATATTAGCTCACTCCTGAGGCTTTTTCTTAAGAAATACGAAGGTAGAACATGGTCACTCTGCTGTATTGGTGTCACTGGACTATAAGCAGAATGAATATGTGCATGACATACATAAAGACCGTAATAAGTTATCCTAACATATCGTGGAAAGAAAATGTAGCACAAAATGGATCATTTTAGTTCTGCTCTCTGTGACTGCAGAATGACAACACCTGAAACAGGATTGCTGTAGGTAAAACTCGTCCACATCCACTCCATTCACATGAGTAAAGCTACCCTGCCTGTTGCATCAAAGTCCTTTTTGCCTGAAAGTACCTATCTATCTTTAAATACTTCATGTTCCCGTGTTATTTCTTCAGAACCTGCTATATAGTTATTGAAGTAATATGTACATATGTGGACTCATTATATCATGTATTCTAGAGCTGATATTTACAAATCCGAGATAGTTGATCATTTGTTTCTCTTTCCATTCGCTTTAAAAGATACTGTAGTATGCTATCTGTACTGTACTATAGTGTGTATACTATATCAATTACTACACTATGGTTTGAATCACGTGCAGCATCTCCTATTACGATCTGGGCACACAGCACCAATATGTCATAGGCATTTAGATGCAGGCAGACAAGCAGCAGGTTTTTCAGTACTCCCTGGGGGATTTAAACATGTCAGAGTCCCACCAGGACTCTCTGCGCCATCAGGAAACAACAGACTTTTTCCACAGCTGATCTTTATAGATTTGCAGACATGTACACCCATATCTGTTAAACATATACACCTATATGTGTATAAACATAAAATGAAACTTAAGCAAATGCAAGAAATGTAGGAGCACATTATGAGAATTATTCATGTATAAGCACTGGAAGACAATTAATTTGCTTTGCCATAAAAGCTGATAAAAGTGTTATGAGATATTCATAGAATCATAGAATGGCTTGGATTGGAAGGAACCTCCAGGATCATCAAGTTCCAACCCTCCTGCCACAAACAGGGTTGCCAATCACTAGATCAAGTACTAGATCAGATTGCCCAGGGCCCCATCCAACCCAGCCCTGAATGTCCTCAGGGATATTGTGCTCTTACTGGTGTACTAAGTCCCCTCAACATCAATTCATGACTGTGGGGATTATTGTAACAGCAGGGGAAAAAAAAAAACAAAACAGTTCTCAGGAAAATATGTGGGTTGCTCCAAAAGTAACATCTCCTATTTATTTCCGTGGAAACTACAACAGATACAAACACCTCAATAACACTATTTGATAGAGCACATTCTCAGCTATGAAACACTATTTTTCAGCATAGCCACTACCATTAGCTATGCATTTTTGCCAGCAATGAACAAGAGCCTGCATGCCGCACTGGTAAAAATCTGTACCAGCGGAGGTGACCACACAGTTCATCTTTCATTGGCCCAAACAGATGGAAGTCAGAAGGCACCAAATCCAGACTATACAGTGTTTGTGTCAGGACAGTCCAGCCAAGATTGGCAATGTGCTCCACAGTCTTCAAACTGAGGCCTGACGTTATCATGTTGCAGGTGAAAGGTTGCCATCTCTGATCTGACTCTGGAAGTTCAAGCCTTCAGCTCAGTCAGCACTGAGATGTAGCAGTCGGAATTCATAGTTTGTCTGGGTTCCAGGAAATCCAGAGAGATCACCCCTGTCCTATCCCAAAAGACAGTGCACATCACTCTACCCTCTGAGGGCTGCATCTCAAACTTTTTCCTCAATGGGGAACGCATATGTTGTCTGTCATTTTATCTCTGGCTCACGATGGTGGCACCATGTCTCATTTCTGGTAAAGATGTTGTCCAGGAAACTGTCACCTTCAGCCTCATGTTGGTTTAATAAGTCCTGACATACTTGCCTATGGTGCTCATTCTATTCCTGTGTGAGCATTCATGGAACCCACCTGGCACCAACTTTGTGATATTCCAGTGTTGTCACCATTATTTCCAATGCATTGAAGCCAATATTCACCTCCATACAAGGCTCCTTGCTTGTAATCCTCCAATTCATGCTGATGAACTGATTGAGATGCTGTTCATTTGTGTGTGCAGTGTGACAGCTGTGCATGACCGTCTGGAACACAGCTTGTCTTTCATATCACTGTCACCACTGCTGAAATGCACCACCCACTGCCTCACTGTGCTCACATCCGCTCCTTGGTATCCATAAACATCCAGCAAGCATCAATGAATGTCATTAGGTGCCACCTTTTTCCGCATGGAGGAATTCAGTCACACACTTCATATGCTTCATCTGCAATTCCATGTCAGATGCCATTCTGTCAGAGTGCCCCTCTGCTGCCAACTGTCACACAGCAACCACACGTAATGGAATATTGGTGGGAGGTTCAGCTTCTACTGCCATACCACCAACATCCACCNAGGTTCAGCTTCTACTGCCATACCACCAACATCCACCTCTGGTGTTGTGGGTCTACATATTAAAATGGGAGACATTACTTTTGGAGAAGCCCTTGTGGTAGCTTGGATTTATTATCTTCNCCTCTGGTGTTGTGGGTCTACATATTAAAATGGGAGACATTACTTTTGGAGAAGCCCTTGTGGTATCTTGGATTTATTATCTTCTNTCTGGTGTTGTGGGTCTACATATTAAAATGGGAGACATTACTTTTGGAGAAGCCCTTGTGGTAGCTTGGATTTATTATCTTCTGGATCTTAGTATTTTCTAATGATGTGTGCAGGGAGAGGTTGCTTGGATTGGGTTTACTATTTATTTTGGCTTTACTATTTATTTTGGCTTGAATCTGTGCTCTTTTCAGTTACACATTGACAACACCTTATGGGTAGAAGAGTGTTGTTCTGGGGCATAGAGGCATTTCATGTGTTGAGATTTACACCATTCAAAATTCTTAAGACATCATTGAAAAGATTAACATGACTATAGAGTAAAGAAATATTTACGCACACCATTACGGTTTCAGAAGTCTATGATCTGTTTAAATATCTTTTTTCTCTGCAAAGTTCCTGGAGTTATCTGCATAAGAATATTAGAGGATTTTTGTATTTTAGAATGTAAATGGCAAAACTTCCTTTTTGAAAATAAAACGTACAATCTGGATTTTGTGGTATCTGAAGTATAATACAGTCATTAACGATAGCTCCAGGTGGCTGTCACACACGCTCTTAGCCTGTCCTTTTTTTATCTGATGTATCTGTAACTACAAAGAATGATGGTATAGTCATACTCCAGCAGAAAAACAATCACGCTCCATTCGGTCTGATATGTTGCCTGCGACTGCTCATTGCTCAGCAGCTCAGTGAAAAGTGAAAGATTCCCTCAAAGCACTTTATTCACACAGTAATACTTGAGAGGAAATTCCCTCCTAACCACAACTAATGATCAGACTGTGTGTTGAAGCATGAGCAGTAATAGCTTCTGCAGTGCTAACTTAGATGGTGCCATGACCAGTGTGCTTTCTAATTCTTTTTTAATTTTGCTAAATTATCTTCTAGTATTCCTACACTGAATTCTTGTACGTGCTTTAACTATTTGGGGTACGAAGCATCTAGTTCCTTTTAACTTCCTCTAAATCTGTTCATTTTTCGTTTGATCTCTTTTCTTACTATGGAAAAGATCAGCGAGACCACTTCTTTTTTAAAATCTCCTTTATAGAATGACCTGACACATCTTTCTGTCTTTTTTTTTTTTTTTTTTTTTTTTTTTTTTTGTCTTTTTTTTTCCCCCAGAATAGATTAAGCTTAGATTTTAATCATCCCTTAAATTGTCAATGCTGCTAATGATTTCTCATCCCTTTCAATAAATTTTCTACCGCCATTGTTGGTGATTGGTGTTTTTTTTCACTTAAGGCAATGTGAGAAAAATTGAACCTCAGATATAATAGTGCTCAACCTTTGATGGCATTTGATTAAATCAGAGATGGGCTAAAACCCAAAACAAGTGAAGAGGTTTTATACATCTGCATTGAGAAATAAATGTAAAGGCACCTTAGCCATCTTAAAATTTAAAGCACTTGTGAAAATGCACAAGTGATAAATGGTACAAATACAAAAGGATACAATTCATTTTCCCTCCAATAAACATTTGTAGTTTAAGATAATGCCAGTGGAGATTTCCTGAGGCCACTGCCTTAGAGAGAAGACAGGTGATTTAATGCATACGCATACTAAATCTTTGTGTGAACCAAGACCAAAAGAAGTCATCAGTGTTAAATGCTTTGCATCTTCTAATGTTGAAATAAAGCAGTTAATTACTTCAAATATATAAAACAAAAAATACTTGTTTTGCATATTTTCTTTGTTTCATGCAGGTTTTGTCTAGCCAATACAGACGTCCTTAATTACACCACAGTCTTTGGAATGAAGTAGATACAGCACTTCTGGGCTCAGGCAGTTCTGTTTTTGATGAGAATTATTCTTGTTTCCTTAATGGATATATTTTGTCACTAATAGATCTGTATATACTTAAGGGAAAAATAATTAACACTAAAATTTAAATAACTTCAGACATCATATCTTATCTGTATTTCTACAGTTTGTTCTCTAATCTCACAATAATTTTATCTAATATCCACTATTCCAATTAGTACAAACAGCTGAAATCTCAGCTGGAATAACCTGGCATCATTCCTGCTGAATATTTTACCCCAGACTTTTTAATTAGACTGCGTTCAGTTTTACGAAGTGTTGAAGATCATTTGGTTTCAGTTGGTTGGTTGGTTTGGTTTTTCTCTTTTGTACTTTTTCTTACATGAAAGTGAAACCACAAGGAAACTTATTACTGTGTATTTCTAACTGCCTGTGAGGCACCTTCAGGACAATGATTCACACAACTATTTTTAAGGCTGCTTCATTCTGTACTTAAAATACAGTTATTCTTACCTCACCATAGAAATCACACTGTTCCATATTCTTTACGTTCCTGAAAAGAAGCCTGCTACATTTGGCTCCCTAGCAGATTCACTATAACAATGTAGAACTTGAAAAGAAAAAAATTCAATCCTGGTTATAAATATGTTAGCTGGTAAATCATTTACCCTCTCACTTTCTTGAGTAAGACTTTAGAAATTGGTATTCGTGAGTTGTTCAGATCCTCCTGCCTGCAGAGATGATTTACACTATTACAAGATATGTCTTTTTTTTTTCTTTTGCATGGTTAATTTTCTACATTATTCAGCATGGGAGGAGAAAACGGTTGTTTGGTTTTTACTGTTTTGCAGATCCATCAAAGGCAACAAATAGGACAAATTATGTGCAGTGTGTGTTTCAGAATCCCTTTTTTCCATGGCAAATTAAGTACAGGTGAATTAATTGGAGTAGGAGATGATTTCTTAAGTAGCAGAGTGTATGGTTTAACTGTCCCTAATTTAAGGGTGGATTGTACCAACCCTAAGATTTCACGTTCGTATCAGAGATGCAGAAATAGAGCTTTGATTCATAAATTAATTGTAGGATGCTCCACCTGAACAAGGCTTGGAAAAACAGCCTTTCTGTGGATTGAAACATTTTGCAGCTTTAAGATGAATTAGATTTTGGAAAATTCTCAAGGTCTGGAATCTTCATCAAACAGTCTTTATAATGCAGATTAGATAAAGTGGCGAAGTAGTAGAAATAACTGTAAGACACAACATTATACTAGCAGAAGGAATGGCCTCGTTATCTTCCATGATTATTTTTGGCTCTAACTTGTACATTTTTTTCCTAAATAACAGTGTTAGCACTCCACAGGCCAGTACCTGAAATTCCTTGGCACATGGACTATTGTTGAGCCAGACACAACAATGGAATCAGCGTGATCTCTCACACAGGAAAGATAGAATATCCAAAGAAAGTTATTTAATCTATTTCTAAATACAGAATTGTCACTGTAAATATCATAAATTCCGTCTTCATCCAGGGTTGCCATGTAACTTCATTGCAACTTACCCAAGAGCTAAAAACCTGCCTACATGACGGATGTTAATTATTTCGTTTAACCTGTTTTTCCTTCTAATCCTATTAGAACTTGTTTGTAATTAAGCTAATTATATTCATGTTCAGAAGTTAATTTATAAATGGATAGTCCATTTGGTTACTAAAATGGGGTTATTTTCTCACTCACCTGCTGATTCCTCGGTCATTGCTAGAGCTAGCACCGTGCTCCTGTTCTGCAACACCCTGCGTCATATCACTGATCAGCATCTGGAAACACTGCTCTGCGCAAGTATGCAGGTATGCCTATGCAAGTAGGCCTGTGCAAATATGCAGAATGGCACCCGGCTTTACATACTTTAATGAGCCACTGTGCATTGGTACAAGCATCGTCCTTAGATGGCGAACGTCACAGCTTGCCATCACACAACCTGGTTCAAATGATCCACGTCTGTAGTCCAGAAAAGCCCCAGAAAGTCTGCCCCATCAAAAGCTTCATCTGAGCCATACTGACAGAGCTCCTAAACACACTGCTTTCCAGGTATTTTCCTTCCAGTGCCTCTTAGTGCAGATATAAACTTAGATACTATGAGTCAGATACAGCCTGCAACCTCCTTCTGCATGTTCCTTTGGAGAATGGGAAGTACAGACAACATAAAAAGAGAGGGAAAAGAGAGGCCAGAATGTTATGAGTTATTGGGTAACAGTAAGAGGTGTGCTAATGCAAAGCACACAGAAGCTCCTATTCCTGTTCCAAGAGATGTTCAACTTGCCAAGGGATTTCTGGCCCTGAACTATGACAAGGGAGTCCTATTGGCCTTGATAAGCACGAATTTCTTCACCAAGCCCTCTTTTAGTAAACAAAAGCCTCTTTTATTCCTTTGACGTTCTGTGTGGGATTCCTAATAACAGTTTTAGATTTAAATAAGTCAAATTAATACCAAGATCTAAAAGGCTGAGAAGAATAAAATCAGATTATACCAAAATAAGCAGCATTCATAATGTATGTAGGCTTTTCTAGTTACTCCACAGATTAAACGCGTTAAAGGAACAAAGGGATAGATTTAAGAGTAGGATTCAGATGCATCTGACCTAAAATGACCCTGGTGTGTGTCTAAATTGAAGATTTTGGTACTGCTCATGTTCAAATCCTTCTCCTGAAAACGAAGATGCCTTTGAGATGTGTTTTCCTCTCAGCATCAAAATACCACTGCAGTACCAGATAGTGCAGTGCCTGTGCAATAACACTCCCTCTCCTCCCTGTCACCTGGGAATCCACACAGGTGGTGGATCCCATTGCTCCAAATAGTTCTCTTGCAGAGTAATCTACATTTGGTACCTGTTATTATAGAATGTCTAACACTATACAAAGCATGGTCATGGAAAATGCATTCACACACAGTTGCTTTGGGATTAAAATGTTTGTTTGGGCTGGTTAAGAGCCATAGGTCACCCCTTTGCTAAGAGCTGATAATCAGTGGGAAGTGAGAAGACAGAAATCCAGAAGAAAACTGCTTCATTTTCTTTAAAACATACCAGCATTTATATAAAATATCTATTTCTCCCTCAGTAAATCTTGTAACCAAAAAAAAAAAAAAAAATCCTCAGTATTTTGCTGAAAATATAGTTATCAACCTATGGATGCAGACCAGTTACATTATAAATCTTAGCACTTTGGTTGCTTGACAGCATTTTGAGATCAGAGTGCTGTGATTTCCTTATGCACGGTGATCTTCCATGAGGTGAATGCACATTGTTATCTTTTCTGAAATTTTTATCAAGCCATGTACCTTGCAGTGTCTTCCACATCAAGTTCTTAGTTACTGAAACTTCTTTATTAATTTTTTTACTAATAACAACGACTGTTTTTCTATTGAATTCGTTGTTACGAGCATATACTTTGCTAATGTATCCATGCTTTTAATTTTGAGATGCATTCAAGCATCAAAGCGAAGTGTGTTATTTCAGAACTTTAATTGTTCCAGCACGCTGGCATTTCTAATAGGTGCATGTTCTTCCCTAATTAAAGACAGCTCTTCAAGATCAGTACACTGTGCCTCGTTGATCCATGATTGCCTCAGCTAACTCCCAGTCAGCCACTGAAGTTTATAGAAACCCTGCTAAAAACAGCAGACGGAAAAAAAACCCTTTACTCTTTAGACAAGAATGATTTCCCTTGGCAAGATCCAGGGATGAATCACTGCCAATGCTTCCCTTTAAGAGTCATGTTAGTAAAATCGGGCCAGATAATACTCCTTATTTCTGAAACATCTTTTTCTGAAGCAGCCTCATATTTCACACAGATCTGTGGTAGGTAGCCTGACAGCAATCAAATGCAAGTCTAGAGAGGGATGATTTCTCCTTCCATGTATCCAAAATGTTTTAGTAAGTGAATGTTTGCTGAACTGGATTTGCAGAGCTCTTTTATTTTTGAGGATAGGTAACATTTTCCTTCAGACATCAGTTTGGACATTGGAATTGAGTCATATATGCCTTAATATTTGTGTGGCAACTTCTCCAGACACTATATGAGCTAAGAGAAGTCTGATGTGTTTCTGACAATTCTACAGAGCTGAAGTCATAACTTACAGTTTCTTTACAACAGATCAATACAGTCATTTTTACCACACCTTGCAATTTTTAGTGTACTTATTCTCCAAATATCCAGTGTGACAGAGAAGCATTATCTCAGTTTCATGGATGAGAAATTAAATTGTAAGACTACTTAACTTTCTTAGAGTCATCATAACAACTTGCAAATCGTGAAGACTATGGACCACTCCAGCATTTCACACTTTGCTTGCAGTGTGACATGTTAGCTTCTTTGTTTCCCTGCTGTATCAGAAATGCTAAGTCACAGCTTGAACCAGTGATTGAGCACACGGTAGGAAGGCAGAGGCAACCCAGGGGAGGTCAGGTGCATGCAATGCAGCTGAGTGATCAGAAGGGGTAGAGCCAGGATCCACCCCTTCCCAGACCTCATTTAAGGGTTAGCAGTGGAGGTAAGGATATCTTGCTGGAGATTCATACCTACCTGAGCTCTTCCACAGGTAAGCAGGTTTTTTTTTTGTTTGTTTTCTTTTTTCCCTTCATTTCTGTGTTCACATCTTTTGCACTTGGGCTTGTCTTCATTTGCTGCAGCCCAAGACTTTTCCACCCTGCTATTATCACTTTACTTTTCATCATGTTATGGTGTTACTCCTGCCCAGCCACATACTCTGGCTATACAACAGAACAAGACCTCGGGATCTTCCATGCTTTATTTTTTTTCCCCTTCTCTTCCTGCACTTACTCTGATTTCCCCCATGAGAAAGCTTTAGATGTATAGTTAGAAAGGTAGCCAAGGACTTGAATGACTGGATGATCACAACTATGGGATGTACTGGTGAACACAACTTAGTAGGAAGCTTGGTACAAAAGTGTGAGTCTCCTTTAGCCCTGCATTAGCACGGTGACCCCTAGACTGGCATAGCTATGTAGGGTCAAAAACTTTTGGCAAGTGTAGACTTTAAAGTTATACAGTCTTGAAGCTACTGTTTATAGCACAGTTTTCTATTAGTTCTCTAAACGTGGATGTTGTTAGTGTTAATGTTGATGTCTGGTGAGACTGCATCTCAAATTCTTACACCTCTGCTCTTTACTCCCTTTCTCCCCATGTTATACCTGGAAAGACAGTCCTGAGTTTTAACTGGAAATGAGGTGACACAACAAAGTCAGTCTTTATTTCTTCTGATTCCAACACACTAGGTCACCCTAGTGAAATCAGAAAAGATTGTGTCACAGGTATCTTATCTCTCATTTTCCTTTAGTGGGAGGAACCCTTGAAGGTCATATGGTTGTCCACTTCACTGAGCTACATCAACCATAGTTGCCAGCCAAATGAGGTACATGAGCTGTAAAGCAATTCCAGAAAGTGCATTTTGATAGTTTAGTATGCTGATGTAGCCTATATCTATTAGAATTTTTCTGTTGAGTGTTGAGATGTGACCAGTCTGATCTGCACGACTAACTCCTGAAACAAGAAAGCAGAATTCATTATATGCTGTATCATATGGTTTCTGCTGTAAATCATAACTGCTGAAATGTTACTTCCTAGCAAACATTAGATTTTTCTTGAATTTGTTCCTTTCTACTCCAAGAATTACTTTTTCCTTTAGTGAAACAATTCATTTTATTTGTTCTCATTTTTTTTTAATGTTTACTGATCGCTTCATCATTCTTCTGTACAGTTTTTGAAGAGTCTTGTAGATGGATAAATACATTATCAATGGCTAGTTGGAACTGTGATTTCATGAAAGTCAGGAATAAATTGTACTTTTGCTTGTAGGGTGTGTAAAGCAATTCAGAGCCCTGCTACTGCTCTTTGTTCTGCCTTGAATCATTCTGTTGTTCCAGTTTATAAGCATGTGTTGATCAGACATCCAACTGCGAGGCCAGTTTTATTGCCACACAAACAGGGATTAGTGCCATGCTGCACTCGTTTTCACTTGGCCCTTGGTTTTTGAGCACTCTCTTTGAAGGTGAAAGGTTAGTGGAGTAATTCTGTGTCCCACTTCACCTGCATCTGCCTCCAAAGAATTACTTAGTCTGTGCATTATTATTAATGATAGCAGCGGTGCTGCTCTCTTTCTTGCTATAAGATCACTGGAAGATCCTATGATGCATTTCACGTACCTCGTTTTCCACATCAAGACACACAGCATCCTTGACATGTTCTTCTAGGAGCTGATTAAGTTTAAAAACGATGACATGTGGCAAACTGTGGAAACCTCCTAAGGCAAAGTGACACAGTGAATAAAAATTACTCACAAACAATTCATCTCTTCTTAATCCCTTCCTCTTGGAGTTTTAAATTATTCTGTGATACATTTGGTATAGCACATCTCATGACTCTTCTGTCTTCAGTTTCGCTGGCTGGTCTTCCTATGACTGGATGCCACTGAAAACAATATGAGAATGTAATTAAAGGTAAAATATATATTTTTTAATGAAGTTTATTTTTGGTGTGTATCAAACTGCCAGCATTTGCTGCTTAGAAAACTTGTGTTCTAGAGGACTATTCATTTCTGCTTTTATTTTTTTCCTCTCCCAATCTTAATTTTGTTTTTATTTTTTAGTTTGGCTTTTGGGACCTATTTTTTTTCAAGGTTGGTACAATATTAAAAAGAAAAAACTGGATTGAGAGATCTTGGCTTGCACAGCAAGCCAGTGTGGAAATATATACTGTCCTGCACTGCTATTGGCACTGAAATCACCAAATGAACTGTAGTTATTGAAAATATGAACTTATTTTCATTTCCATGTAACCTATTCTACATAC
>PPHD01018185.1:0-14683 GCA_002909625.1 Bambusicola thoracicus
TAGCAGTGCTTGTTTAGCCTGATTTGTTTTAATTGTTATTTTTTCCCTCCTGCTCATTACAGGGCATTCAGTTCCCTTCCTGGAGCTAAATATAGGCCTCTTCCATTTCCTCCCACTGACCTTTTTTTGTCTTTGCAAATCCTCCCCAACAACGCTGTGTAAGGCTGTTTTGATTCCCTAAGGTTTCCCTGGCCATAATGCTTACCTCACGCAAGGCTTTGAACTCCAGTTTGGTGGCTCTCATTTAACGTCACCAGTGTCCCTGGGGGTACTTCAGAGAGTTGCAATGGAGAAGGAGGAAAGGGGTGTCAGAACTGCCCCCAAGCCCACAGGCTGTTCCCTGTGGAGCTCGTGGCTCGGGGACTCAGTCCCAGCCTGGGCACAGCCCCAGGTATCATGGCTGGATCTATCCTGCAAGCGTGTGGATCAGGCGTGTCATGCTGGGTACCTGTCTTGCACCCAGTCATTCTCTGCACCACATGCACTGCATAGGTAACTCAGGTTTAATAAGAATTCTGGGCTCTGACTTGAAAATCTTCTTGCTATGATGTTTATGTAGTGCCTATCATTATGCTAAGCTTTTTTCACCTTTTGTAAGGTGTTTTAATAATCTTTAATGGGATGTTTTCCTATCTTTTAGTTGCTGTTTAGAAGTATCATTTCTTTGTACAGAACAACAAAGTCTTGAAAAATAATTATTTTCCCTTATTTTTTTTTTCAGATGTAACATTCATTCATGAAGGAAATAAAACATTTCTGGATAACCTTGTTAATTTTGAAAAGCTGGTAAGCTTTATTTTATCCTTCCTGTTTGTCACCGAAATTCCTATTCTTCCCTTTCCCCTCCTTATCTTATATGACTAAAAAGGGTTTCTTCTGAGTGAATCAGGAGGCAGTAAACAGAGGTTAACTTTGCTTCAAAGAGCAAACAGGATAAAACAGCCGACAGTTGAACTCTCCCCTGCCCCTTCCTCTGCTCCTCTTCTTACTCCTTCCTCCATTCCTTTGCACCACTTTGTAGACTTTTTCTCTTCAGTTACATTCTCCAGTTTTCTCTGATTTCTGTTGTCTCAAGGCACTAACAAAAAGGTATCTCTAGTTTAACCCCTTATGACTGAAGTAAAATTTATGGTCTAGGTTAAATGATGAATAAATGAATGTCTGAAGTGTAAATCAGCTGAATGTACACACCTCTATACTAACTCTTGTACAGAAGACCAATTAATATCTTTGGGCTCTTCTATGCCAGTCATGATGTGACCCCTATGCTGGCATGATATTCCCAGTGAATGTTTGATTTGCCTAATTTGCACCAAGTCTTTGCTGATAACATTTTTGTAGTGCTGAAAGCCATAGCTTATATATTTGAATGCTGGTATGGAGAAATTTTGGTTTTGTTGAGCTGGTGTATTTGATCAAGAAACCAAAATGTTCTTCCTGATTGCTCTGGATGTGCCATGAGGCTGTGAGTCCAGATGGCTGTTGCTGGGGAGTTGTTTCTAGCTATTTTCTCCATGTGTTTACACTTGTTTGAGGATGATCGTGCAAACAGGGAGTTATTCATGAACCAGATGTTGAGCTTTTTTTTTCCACAACCCATCATAATGTACATTGCCCTTCAACTTAGAAGCAGATGTGGACTTTGACTTTTGAACCTGAGAGCCTCTTTTTGTGTTTTCTACTTGATTTCTGCACCTTATCTTGTTGCAGAATTGGAGAACGCTGATTTGCATTTAATGAAAGGTTTTCTTGTCCCAAGTCCATTAACTGTTTGACCTTTAGGTGTTTGCATAAAACTCATTAGCATGTTCTTCTTCACTGCCTCTTGGAAGTTCATCCAATTAACATGTAAATTAAACTAGCCCTTGATGCACAGTAATTGTTACTAAAATCCCCCCACTGGCCCATATATTAATTTAGTGAATACGAAAGATCTGATTCTTATTTGAGTCTTAGCCAGACCTTGTTTGTTTGTTGTTTAATCATGTATACATTTAATGTGTGCTGGGCTTGCTTGGTAAGATTTCCTATCCTTGCTGTCACCATTGCGTCTCCAGAGGTGGTGGGATCTTTACTAATTGACTTCAGTGAGCCAGGGTTTCACCATTTCGATGCAAAAAGATAAATGAGCATTTTAAACGGGAGGAGAGTCTGTGTGATGCTGATGGGGTGAGTGTTGCTGACACTGATGCTTCCTCTGAATTGTTAGTCAGATCACGCCCTGAGGAACCTGCTGTCTCATGGCTGCCTGTATCCATATGAATGCAAGCAAGGAAGTGGAGGCTTAGAAGACATTTTATTATGGGTGTAATTGTAACTCAGATAGCATATGTATCCTGGTGGTTCACTTGTTAAGGTCTATGGGCATGAGCTTACTTAGCAAGATACATTACACATGACCATGTATATGCTCGTGTTTTTTTTCTGTTTCTAAGGGCTTTGTC
This sequence comes from Bambusicola thoracicus, assembly GCA_002909625.1. NCBI lineage: Eukaryota > Metazoa > Chordata > Aves > Galliformes > Phasianidae > Bambusicola > Bambusicola thoracicus. Next base: position 2,445 of record PPHD01018185.1, read on the forward strand.
CCAAGGAGGTCTTCCTGGATGTTTTACATTGTACTGAGCTCTTTCTGGCCTCTGATTAAAATTAGGGTTGACATTGGCTCCTGCTTAGTTTGGATCAAGCCACTGAACCTCACCTGCAATTTTACTGTTGCAGAAAAAGAAGAAAAGAATTATTCTACCATGGCAGATTACTGCTTTGGGGAAGAAACTTACTCACTGTCATAAATGCGTAGAGTTTCTACTTAGGAATTTCGAAGCAAAGATGGTTTATTATGTCTTCATTTGAGTAGGTATTTTTGAAATATTTCAGATCTGCATTAAACACCCGACCAGGAGGAAGATTTGTTTGTCTGAACCATTGTTTTTTTTTTTTCCCCAATAATAACAGTTGGCTTAATAAAATATGTAATCTTTTACTGCAATCCCTACTTCTTTTATATTCTTAGACCATCATGGCCACAACAATCCTACCGTGACTGAACTTGATTTGACATGACATGATTGCAGTGAAGACAAAGTTAATTCAAAATACAAAGATGTGAATTTGCAAAGAGAAGAAAAAGAAATGATCTTTTGTCTCTGGAATGTTATGCAGTAATAGCAAAAGTTGAAGGGATTGCAATGGTTTATTTAACTCCTTGTTGAGTAAACTCTAGTTTACAGTAGATCAATATTTAGCTCCATACCCTCATCCTATACTAAATCTGAAGGAAGAAACAAAAAGATGGTCTTTTAGTGTTTCATCTCAAGATATTTCCATTGTATTTACTGAGCTGCTCTATTGAAATGTAGCTTCAGTTCTTTTCAGTGGGCAGCCATAACCCATATCTTAACAATGACATGTCTTAACCACACTCCAGCAAACTCTAATACAGGTCAGTGGCCATTACTGGTTTAGATAATGACATCTTATGTAGTACCTTCAGCACTGAGCTGAAGATTTTCAACCTCCTGCACACCCCAAATATCTATGCAACTCCCAAGCCTGTTCTTTTCTGCTTTCATCAGCTGAAGAAGTGCTAGTGATCCCAAGGTAGATGGTAGGCTGAAAAACCCACCAGAAGGGTGTTACTTATCACACTAATGGTGTGCAAACATTTGTTTAGTCAGGAAATGGTATTTGAATATGCTGACTTTTTGCATTACAGTTGGATCCCAGAAAGCTGCTAATGGACAGACAATCTAATTAGACTAGTAAAGAAGGGAGATCTGGGATTCTGCTTTAGGACAGTGTTACACAAATAGATTCTTTGCTGCCAGACCATCACCTCCAGAAGCTGTCTTGAGATGGACCCCACAATGACTACCAAAAGTGAAACAGCAAAGAATGACAGTTTGTGAGATAATGGGATCTCTTGCTTCTAAAAGCCAAATTCAGAGGGTAGCAGCTGGAAAATGTTATAGCAGCAGTATCAGTGGAAGTTGTAGCTCTCCCAGTACTCACACTATTGACAATGAAGTCTAAGACATTGCAATGGAACTTCACTATTATTAGTGCAGGGACATCAGCATAATAGCTAGCCATGATTGCAGGGTGAATGAAGCACAAGGGATAGGGAAGAAAAAAAACAACAAAAAACCCACCTTTGATTCACTGATAGAAGGAATATGAAGAAGATTCCAAGAAAGATGTGCTGTTTTTCTTGTGATAAGCTCTCTCCTGTGGAGAGGTGCTGTAAGTGCTACTCTCTGGGTGGTGAGAGTTGAGCTGTTCTGTGTCATTCTGATCTTAAAGATAATCTGCTGAAGACAACTAATCCATTCCACCTCTGCTTATTTTTGAGGGAGATGTGAGAAGAATACAAGCAGTTCACACGAGCTCTTACATTATTACTGCTAGCTGCAATTTGCTTAAATTAGGTACCAGATTTGGTGAAGAGTTGTTGGCTAAATTCTGTTTTTACACTTTTAGATCACTGAAGCAGTCAAATAAATAAAAAGAGTAATACTTCAACACATTTATAGGTGACATGTAGTAAAAATGAGTGTACTTCACTTATTTATAGTGAACAATCCCAGTCTCCATAAGTTGAGGACCTGAGCCTGAACGAAACCAACCTTAAAGCTTTTTATTTCTTCTGCATTGTCTTTGTTTTCTTCAAAGTGTTTGGCATGATGTTATTTTTTGGGTCTAGGAGAAAAAAGTTGATAACACTTTCAATGTTATAGTTGCTACTCAACAGTGTTGTACAGAGACAAGGCCATTTGCAGCAAGGGGCCCAAGGACTGGGAGGGAACAGGATTAGAACAGCTGTCTTAAGCTGGCTGAAGGGATATTCCAAAGCATATGACATCATGCAAAAGGAGTTCTGAAGGGGGTAGGAGTTCATCTTCTGCTGCTTGGAGTGCTAACTGGGCACCGGTCAAGAGGTGGTGAGCAATTGCTTGTGCATCACTTGTTATATACATTCATATATCTATATATAGGCATAACTATTCTCTTTTTCCTTTTTCCTTAGTAAGTAGTTTTATCTAAACCTACAAGTTCTACTTTTTTTTTTTTCTGATTCTCTCCCACTTCCTATTGGGAGGGGGGGAGTGAGTGAATGATAGTGTGGTGCTGAGCCACCTACTGGGTTAAACCACAGTGTGCATAATCTAAGGGAATATTCAAAACTGTACCTCAGAAGAACAGAAAAATAAAACTGTTTTAAATGAATGCATCATAAAAGCAAATGATGTATCATTAGCGATGACTTGTTAGTACAATAAACATGGACAGACATTTGTAACTCAGAGGAGAAATATTTCCAGATGTGTACTGCGAAGTACTGAAGAGAAATCTCCTATGTAGCATCAAGTTCCACTACGACTACCATGGTATTGTTTCAGTGAATGTTCAAGGCAGGTCTCTCTCTCATCTCCTCCCCCACCATATTTGTGGCATTACTATATGGCAGTTGCAATAGTCTTCCAGATCAATAATGACTCTGTTAACGGTGATCCATAGATGGCTTTCATTATTCTGCCACAGGGGAGTGTGAGCATGAGTAGCTGCTGAAACCACGTACATTGTCACCACAGTAAACTGGGAGAAGCTGACAACTAAGAATGAATCTTTCTCATCTTTCTTACTTCTGATTATTGCATTGGAAAGAAGAATCAAAGTTCAAATTCAGGGATTTTTTTTTTTTTCCTAATTCAGCATCAGTCGTGGGTGAATTCTTGAGGCAAATCTTGAAGAACCATGGAAAGCCATAATTAATGCTTTGCTAAGACCTAAAGTTGGATTTTTTTCTAGTGGTATTCTGAATTTACATTCCATTTTTTCCAAGGCTTTGTTCTCTCAGAACTTTAAAATCTTTCCTCTGTGGTTGGAAAGCCCAGTAAAATGAAAAGTACATCCTTCTTAGAGCCACAAAGGAGAAGACTGGTTCACCGTCAGTGCTTCTGCAATGCAGCATGCTGTTCCAATTACCTAGCATTGTCTTTTGTTCCATGTTCTGCAGGTAGTCATCTTGTGAGTGTGAAAAGTACCCAGTGTTTTACTGTGTTTATACTTTGACCTATCAAAATGGGACAATTGTTTCTGTTTTGGACAAGAGAGTTATGTATCCCTGTTAGCATCAACCTTTTCTAAATGGTGTACCTGCACTATCTCCTTCTTGGTACGTGTCTACAGAGATGTCAGGGTGCTTCCTCAATCTGGGACTGGCTGTTATTTTTGTGTATTGGTTATCACGGTACAGAAAACTGCCTGATACTGGGACCTGATTGCACTAGGCATCATGCAGATATACAAAGAGGTGTTATCTGTGCCACAGAAGGCTTGCAGCCTAGTTAGAAAACACACGGAGACAGAAAGAGAGATTGCAGAATACTGGAAACCCCGGATGATAAACAAGAAGCAGGAGATGGATCTGAAGCATCCAGCCAACCTGCAAGACTTTCCTCCTGTAGGCTTTGACTTTAATAGAAGTCGCAGGAACAAAAATAAGTAATTGTATGGTTGTTTTTCATTACTGCTTTCCATGGGCTCTGAGGGAGTTGTTCTCATTTAATCTGTGCGATATCAATAAGGACCTGTTCTCCCACTGTCCTCATTTTCTACTTCACTACAGTTGATTTTTTTGCTTTACAGGGTAAGCCAGGGAGTTTTTTCAGCATTTTCTAATGGCAGAATCCCTCTTAGACTTCTGCACTGATGTTTTATGTCTTGTCTTGTCTTGCAGCACATGATTGCAGATACCGTTCGATCATTGAGACATTGCAGAAATAACCAGTTTGGTGAGTAGCCAGAATTTGTTACTTGTTTGGCCTTTTTACAGCCTTAACATTGGTTGTTGGTTATTGAGTTACCTCAGTATTTTCCATGAATCTATGAGGTGTCCTGGCTTCCAGATGTTGAAAGATGTTATTCATTACCGTGTCTTTTCACTTGGTTTCCACCATCGGTATTTGTTTGCTTTTTTTAATGGACATTTCACGCAGTGGCTGAAGTCTTGAAGACACTAAGATCCTCTGGGTTCATTGACTGGGTGGAAAGGAGTTGGCTGTGTTTGTGCCCCTGACAGAGAAAATCTGCAAGTTGAGCTCTGTTTGTTTTTGATACTGGAGAACTTATGCAGAAAAGGCTTCTTTTTTTCCGCTTTCCATCCTATTAGACACCAGAGAATCTGACCCTGAGGACTCATGCCAGAAGACCCTAGCTTGCTTTGTTTTTTGCTAACAGAGGAAAAACCTTGTGTTTCTCCTCCTCAGCATTTCTCATTCTCTGCGGAGAGGTTAAACGCAGGAAGGGGACAAACACAGCACTACTCGAGGAAGTGGTTATCGTTCTGAAGCCAGAAACACTAAACATGTAACGACTAAAACTAAGGCTACTAAAAACTCTTTTTCCAAAGAGCTTCAGAACTTTGCTGTAGCCTGAATGCAGGATTTTCATGGCTGGGGAAAAAGAATTTGAATCTTGTTCTTTAAGCTGTATTTTCAGCAGCTGTCAGCATAGAGCACAGACCCTGACAAAAAGAATATTAAAAATGCGTACGTATTAAAAATGTACCTTGGAGAATGATAGGTACTATTAAGAGCTCTGCTGAACACCTCGTTCTATAATATTACTGTACGTACGCACAATCTTTATTAAACAAAGTCGCTTACCATTATGGTTTTTGTGTTACTGAGATATAAAGAAAGAATGGGAGAGGGAGAAGGGCATCCCTTTTTGTTTTTATTCAGTTAAACCAGGTGCTGAAGGAAATAGTGATTAATCCCAACTGCACCTCTGTAAGTTAGAATGTCTCTTATTTGCCATTATAAAATGGTAGCCTTGGTTCCTTTAATGATGTGATATCTGCGAATCTTTCATTGTTTATTTTCTTTAGTGGTTTTGTAAACACTGCAACATAAATCTGAGGTTAATACCCAAGATTTATCTTATGATCTGGTAGTTTGAAGTGCATGATTGTTATTTTATTTTACTGCAGACTTGATTTATTGTGAAGCTGGCATTTAAGAAGCAGCTTTTACAGATATCCCTGTAGGCATTTTATTTTTTGTTATATTCATTTAGGCATGAAATGAATTCACTGAATATTTATTGAGACTTTATGGACAGTTTCCTTTTCTAGTGGGCTTATTTTGCTCTTAGGATTGTGAATCTTTCTACTGCATCAACTCTCAGATTGGCCCGAGAGTGGCAGGCATCTTACTGTAGGAAAAAAAAATCAAACAAGAGCAAGCAAGGCATATTATTATTGCTTATGAACTGTATCAAGTGTATTAAGCATGCAGGCCAAAGTGTTTCTGGATTAGAAGCTGATTAGGTTCCAAGCAAGACTGAAATGCCTTTTTAATGGAAATAATATTTTATTTTTACATACTAAATCCTGAAAACAAATAATCGTGTTTCCAGAATCAAGCAAAGCAGCCTGAACAAATAACATAGTTCAAGCTTTTGTAATTTCAGGTGTTAATGAGAAATACAAACGTTCCTCGGTGTGTGCAGCACAGCTGCTGCGAGCCTATTCCCTGAGAACAGAAAGGTCACTGATGTGTTCTGACACAGATTTATCACATTCTCGTGTTCTCTCCCACATTTCTGAAGTCAGAGAACTGCTTGGAAATAGCTCCTGAAAATAGCTGCCCAGGAGCACCATTAGCAGCTGTATGCAGAAGCTGCTGCTTTGACATCCAGTGTTACACTGCCTCAAATAGGGCTCATTAGAGTCAAGGAGGATGGTCGGTTCCTGGAAGGCTGTTGGTGTAGCTGGACAGAGTGGAAAAAAGGATGATAATGAAACAAAAGAGGGAGGGAGTGTGTGGATTAAGCTGATTGGTTCTGGGAGTCTTGAGCATTTTCTTCTTTAATTGATGGTAATATTATTAATGGACGAGCGCAGAGCTCTTTGACCTTCGACAGCCTGTCAGCAGTCAGCAACAGAGGGTAATGTATCTCATCATTTTGTCTGCCTGGCTCAGTGGGTCTCAGCAGCCTTGGATGTAGCTCTTCCTGTTCCATTTCTGCTGGTCACCAGCACTGCTGGAAGGTTTCACAGGCAGCGAGTTCCCCAGGTTAGTGCCAGGCACAACTGTAGCAGAAAGTATCTGCTATTCAAGCCACCCTTCAAGCTGTAAGTGGCACAGCTAACTCCTCTTGCCTTTTAAGCACCCATGAAAGAACAGCTGTCTTCTGAGCCACTGTGCAGCGCTTGACATGGTGGCACACTGAGGGCTTGGTGGTGCTGCTATGGCTCACAGCAATGCAAAGCAGGCAAGGCTTGGCTTTCTGACCCGTTCTCTTTCTCTGTGTCGTAGGCAATGAAGTTCCTTCGAAAGAGCATCATGAACTGAAGCCATACATCCACCACCTGCACGTCATCGACAACCAGCAAGCTCTCTTCGAGCTTTCTCACAGGATAGAGCCGCGAGCGTGAGCGTACACAGCTTCGTATACCTTGTAACTGCAGCACTTTGAATTAAGTGAATGTTTATGCTAAGCATGTTGCTTCCCTATATGAGAACAGTTTACTGAGTTTTATCAGTAGCTCACACAACATGCACAGGAAAATCAGGCAGAGCAAGCAAAGGAGCTGCTCGCAGAGCTGCAGGGCAAGCTTGGCGCCATCCCCACTTGTCACCAAACGGAGCAGCATTCTTTGAGCTCAGGAGCTTGGTTTCTGTGAAAATACTGTTTGGTCCAGTGTAGCTTTCAATGCAGATTCTGCCAGTATTAGAAAGAAAGGAAGCGTCGTGTCACAGCAGCAAAACATTTCCGCAAGCAACGTGCAGCAAGGGGATTCTCAGTTCACCGCAGTACGTACCTCGCTAATTCAAGGTTGCCAAAAATACCGTGCGATCCATGCAGCTCCCCTGAGTCCACCGGAGCGCCTTGTTTGAGATAAGTACAGACAACCAGGAATGGAAACATAAGACAGCAGTGGACCAGGTGAAACTCAAGAGCCTGTTATGATCTGGAGGTTGGAACTAAAGAGTTGATAGTGTTCTGGCCCCTCAAGCATCTGCTTTATAGAATACACTATCAGAGCCAATCCACTTTTGTTGCAGTTCCTGGACACAGTTGTTTGTACACGAAAAATACATTAATTTCTTCCTTTTCAGTTATCCCAGATTTAGTATCAGCTCTTGCAGATAATGTGTAATAAACTGTTATAGCAGGAGCTTTTTTTATCAGCTTGGATTACAGCCTCCTTTGTGTCTATTCCAAGGCAATGCCTAGGCTTGCCCACCTTCCTAACTAACCTTCTGGAAATACTCTACTGCAGCAGGCAAGGTGTCACCTCACTTGCACACACTTCCAGTTTCTAAAGAGCAGCGGGGTACCCCTTACAGAATACCAGGGAACCACCTGCATACACAGCAGGCTGTCATTATTAGGGTCCTTTTCAATTTCACATGGCTAAAAGTAGTTCTTCTGAGCACATACCAAGATGGCATTTCTAATGTCCTATCTATGACTGACCTAAGCCTAAGAGCCACTATCACCACAGCTCTGGCTTTTAGCGTGAAGAAGTTACCCCACAATAATCTGGTGTATGCCACAGGCAATAGGCAGCGTGCTACTCTGGCACTGGTTTGTACACAGACTTGGAGTAACAGTCCCTTTGCAGAGCAGGAAGGTGGATGCATTGCACTGCTCTGCCTTTCTCTATTACATGTGTTCCACACGAGGAAGACTTGCAAGAAGATGCTGCTTTACTGAAATGTGGGTCTACTGAAGTAGCACGCTCTTCATCATAGTTTTATCTCTGGTTTAAAGGGATTAAAGAACAGCTTTAACAGGTAGCCTGTGGGGGAATCTGTAGAATGCATTCAGTTTTCCCATCTGTGAAATATTGTATAGATCTATTGTAAAGGAAACAGATGTTTCAGAAATGTATTTGCTTGTACTTTGTTATTATCAAATCCTATATGATTTTTTTTTTTTTAAGAAAAAAAATCTTCTTTTTACCCAGTGAAAAGAACAAAAAAAAAAATAAACTCTTGCTGGCCATGGAGTAAAAATTTGCTATGTTCTTCTGTAGATGTGACTGCACATACTGTAAATAACTCTTTTGTGCAAACAGACCAAAACTGTTCAGATGAGGACACTAGCTGCACTGGGCTCCTTTTGCAGTGTAAGAACACAAACCATGGGTTGTGTTTGCTTCTTGTTTTGTTGCAATTCTTCCTCTGGCTACAGCACTCCCTGAATCCCCACCCTGATGTATTACTTGCTTTGTTTGCTGGTTTTTGAGCTCCCCCTTGTGAAATCTCATTATGTGGCATTATTTTTAAGAGCTTGGACCTGACTGCATGCGCTAGCTCATACAGTACTCTACTCCACAGATTGTTGTATTGAAACGTGTGGGAGAGGGAGCATAAGAAAGTATTGTGGTTCACTGCATTCAGCTCTGTGATAGCTGCGGTGGTTACTGCTGATGAAGGAGCAGCAGTGCCAGAGGTAAATGAAGGAAATTAAAGAAGAGGAAAAAAAATAAAGATGACTGTTCAGGCATTGATTGGAAAGTGTGCTGAAGCCAACCTGAAGGCACCTCACTGGCTGAAGTAAGCGGCTGGGTAATGCTGCACCAGTGGGCTTCAGGCCAGGTTGGGTATTGGCCTTCTGCACACTGCAACTCTACGCTGAATTGGGTGCTGTCAGCCCTTACAGCTGGCAGAAAACCAGTTTGAAGGCACACAGCCAGCACTAAGCACGTTATCTGTGTTATGGCTAACTGGGCTATTCTTTAAAACTTGATGAACTAATTTTCATAGTGGCTTTTCTTATTTGGATATGACGTTATGGTCTGGAGGCCCAACTTTCGTGCATCCATCTCACATTGAAAAGATGGATCTTCCAACTGTTACCTTAAAAGAAAGGCAAATAACCCAAATCTAGAGATAATCTGTAACAAACTGTATGAGAACTGTTGAATCATGGCCTGAACCTCTGATTGACCACCTGAGGTGAGCACTGAGTCAGCTGCAGGAGCACAGGTCAACGCAGTTTCACCTGGGTGACCAGAAGGGGTGGAGCATGGCTCCCCCGCTCCTAGACCCCATTTAAGGGCTGACTCCCCAGAAGGAAGCATTTCTATCTGGAGATCCTCCCTCTGGGAACCCCTTGGCAAGCCCAGGACACAGGTACAATCTTTATTTCATTTCTGCTTTGTAACAGGATAATCTTTCCAATCCAATACCTGTTTGCCATGCACAAACAGTCTTCCTTCAACAACTGAAGCATTGCAGAGCTGAACTGCAGTCAGGCAGGCACTTTGAGGGGTGGTTGGTGAATGAGAAGTAAACCCTGTGAATGAGATGGGGGCCCCACACAGTCTCTGCCAGGGCCCAGCACAGGTAACACTGTGAGTTTCAAGTCAGTCTTCCCTCTCCAATTTATGTTATATGGATAAAATTCAGGAATCTTCTGAGTTTATCATAGTCACACTTGTGGTTAGGTACTTGGCCTATTTGCATGAGTAGCTAGGAGGAATAATTAGACAAAACAAAGGGAAAAGCTTCCATGACACATTTAATTCTAGCCCCATCTGAAGTAGAAGTTAACTCCATTTGCATGACACTGGCAAGGAAAAAAATAAAAGGGGGGTATTGGAAACAATAAGACGTGGCTGTAAACTGATAAAGAAAGATGTAAATACTAAACATTTTAGCAGAGTAATATTTATTTGCATAGCCTATTTATTGTCATTGTATTACACCGTTAAGAAGTACTGGGATGAAGTCAGTGGGCTGAGGAAGAACACCTGCCTGTTACGTTCTCTCTGAGTGCCATAATGCTGTCAGCTTGCATTACGAGTAATAAAATAGAAAATCCCAAACCAAGGTGTTTACCTAACTTCTCAGGGACTACAGCTAGTAGTTATCCACCGCTATGAGACTCGGTATGTATGAAATAATCTGATTTACCAGAATCAACGTCGCCAATGTTTTCCTTTTCATCTTACATGCTTGTCTGCCTCTGTACATATTAATTGTGTTGTGTATTTATGAGAGCTAGTAAGCAATAATTTATATGTCAAAATGGCCAAGCAATACAAGGTTAAAACTTGTAGAAGCAACTGTTACGTTTATCTTGCATTTTCCAGTGTTTTTTAATATTGCTTTTCAAAATATAAAGACTACCTTAATGAAGCTGGGCTCTGTGCCTTTCTGTCTCTCACTTACCCTTATTGTTCCTCACTCATGTGTTTCATACTCATGCTTTCAGTCGTGCAGCCCTGAAACCCCTCCTGGCATTTGCAAGGGGAATGCAGCATGCATCAGGAGCCTGACCCCACTCAAAGCACTGCTCCAGTGTGCGGGACTTGCTAATGCTGATATATTCCAGGTAGTTTCAGAAGCAGATGATGTTAATGGGGTCTCAGATGTGCCTTATCATCACTGCACAGCCTGAGAGGGGCCTGGAGCTACTGTGAGAAGTCCCTGTGGGAGAGGGAGGAGTAAACCTGTCTTCCAATCTCCCCAGAGTCTGCTTATCAGCACTTGATCCTCTTAGTGAGGACAGTAAATGCTTTCCCCTTGCTTCAGTTGCCCCTGCTGGTGCTGCTGCATTTTCCCCTGCCTTCTCTCAGCTGTCTGCAGCAGGATGACTTTAAACTGAAATAATTAAGGCAATGCAAGCTCAGGATGTTGACACAGCTCTATAACATTGTCTAGAGATACTTCATGGCCAGACATCCTTTTCCAGGCCCAGCTGTGCTGAAGACTTTGTGCTCCCAGCTGTTGATCGCGGTCCCTCCCATGAAATCATTTCTCCCCACACTTCCACTCAGAAGGCCTAGTGGGCGTTTCCTAACCTCCTGCAGTTACTTGAAGCCCAGTGTAGCTGCATACAAACAGGTAATTTTGCACAAAAGGGCTCTCCTTCCATCCCATCGGAACCATGGAAATGTGTAGGGCTGAGAATGGGTGCTCACAGTTGTGGGAAGGCACAAGGAAGAAAGCGGGGAGTTTGCTGGGGCACCACACAGCCCTCTGTGCAAAGCAGGGCTGACTCCCACGGAGGCAATTGCTCTGCCCTATGCAGAGGTGAATCCCTCTTCTCCATATAAGAGAGAGCTCAGCCTGAGAAAATCTGCCTTGACATTTGCTGTTCCATAGCTCAGCAGGCTTTCCTGCCACACTGGGTCATGCTCTCTTCTGCCATGGGGAGGGCAGTTGTGTACACACAAAGCCAAGCCCAGGAAAGCAGGGGGAACAAGCCAGAGGCATCATCTTGAAAGTCTTGGCAACCAGCATCTGAAGGGTGCTGCTGACCCTTTCCAGGCCCCACTTCCCCAGCAGGAAACCACTTTCCAAAAATCCAAAAGTAACAACAACAACAAAAAAGCCACAACAGTCAGAAAGGAAATATATAAGACCCTGAGAAAAAAACTGGGGGGTGGGTGGGAAGGAGGGATGGGGAAAAAGGAGAGCTGTTCAGGAGGTCACAAAGCAGTTAAGGGGGGAAACTCTTCCTCTGTGTGCTCTCCTTGGGTCTGATTGGTTGCACCTGCATATATAGAGTGTTGGGCTCACATGTAAGTAGGAGCTGTTGTCTTTTTTGTGTGTGGGCTGGCTATACTCCCGGTGCCTACAGTGTCTTCCAGTGAGCTTTCAGCTATCATCTGGTAAGTAGAGCAGTTCTGGGGTGCTAAAAATGCTGGATCAATGTAGTTCAAATTATAATTTGGTAGCAAAGCCAAACTTATTTTTCCTTCTTCATTTTAGAGAAGCACATGTCTAAAATGAGCAAGGTATGAAGATTTCTTTTAGCAGAACCAAATGACCTACAGAACACCCAAGGACAATTGTTCAGA
>PPHD01018186.1:0-14682 GCA_002909625.1 Bambusicola thoracicus
AAGTGAAAACATGGGAACGAGGAATGAGCAGGAACAAAGTAGAAAGTTGGCAGATTAATGCACGCACATTTAATTGTATTGCCTAAAAAGCCCCAGGTCAGGAAGCAGGGCACTGTGTGCAGTGTCCACTCCATACCCCACGCTGTGCTCCAAACTCTTTCAGCAGGGACCCTCCAGTTCCCCTTAGCACCAGCCCTGTGTAGATCCAGCAGCCAGCACAACCATTTTTCACAGCTCTGCTGGTTCAGGAGTACTTTTAATTGATCAGAGCGGCCATTTATATCTAACTTGCTGCTTCTTAATTCCATCTAAATGAAGCCAAATATTTTTAGGGCACGTAAAATTCAGGCACCAAGCTTTTTCAAAGACTTGAACAGTTTAGTTGCTATGAATCACTCTATTATGAGTCATTATGAAATCTGTAAGGCTGCTTTTTGTTTATCCAGGAACAATCAAGACCTTTATCACAGGACTCCCTCTGTGCAAGATCAGTTGGTGTATTGAACAATTTCGTATTGAGACATGAATTAATTTTCTGAGAACACTTTTCCTCATAATAGAGTACTAACTGCATATGTACAATACTGAAGGATATTATTTTTCTGCATGGTTTTGTTTCCAGCCTCATTACCAGGCAGAAGAAAATACTTATCGCTCACAAACGTCAGTTGTGAAAAACAACTCTAAGACACAATAACTCATACGACAAAAATGCTCTAAGAAAGCCCCTCACTGCTCCATTCATGCCCTGCAGCATGCTGATCGTTACGTAGAAAACATATGCTGATTTTAATAAAACACATTAAGTTTTTATGGCACAGTATCCTGAAATCCCTCGGAAACAACCCAAAAATGTCATTAGTCATGTGAATTATAGCTTTTGCCCAGTGTATTATTTCATACTCTGAGAAATCCGATCTACTCAAATCATAATTATTTTCTTTTTCATCCGAGCATTAACCTTGCTCCATCCACGGGTGAGCGACTAACCTGGCTCTGAGATCCTTCCCTCAGCGAGGGGAGCACGTGGCGGTCCAATGGGAAACAAAGAGCCAGTCTCTGTTTCCTGTTAAGCTGAAAACATCTGGTAACACATTTCGTGTTGTATTTGGTATGCTTTGAATGGCTACCTCGAGATAGCAGGGCAAGCACTGGTATTTCGGAGGACAAGTGGCAATAATGTGTTATTTTCTCGCTTGGCAAAGAGGATGCTAAATAAATCACGCGAATTATTCAGTGCTGAGAGACACTTTGTATTTTGTATTTCTGTTCTTTGCTCACTCTGACATGACTTCAGTACAAGCAGAGGTGGGAAAAAGTCCCTTTTTAATCTCTGAAGTATGCCTTTCTCATTGCTCATCGCAAATTGGGATTTTCTCGGTGAGCAGTCAAATCTGGGGCAGCTGCAGGAATGATAACACACGGTTAAATCCACATCTCCATCATCCCACTGCTTCCTCTTAGACTGGGCAGGTGCTCCCCATTTTCCTCCTTTTCAGTTCCACATTTCCCAGATTGGATCAGTATACAGAGATGAACAGCTGTGCTAGCAAATCCCTCTGAACCCCAGGGTCACCATCAACTTCCCCATGAGGAGTATGCTCACCAATGCTCCAGTTATGTGCAGCTGCATCCTGCTGGAAAGAGTGTGTGGAGGAAGTCCAGCAAGAGCAGCATTCCCACAGATATTTATGCCTCTCTGCTCTGAGCTCAGATTGGACGCAAGTTATGATACCTGAATGTACTCCATAGGAAAAAAAAATAAACATTAATGAATGCAACAGACTGCCTGACTTTTGTAAAGCCTTTCTTCATAGGCACTTTAGGCAGAGGATTACAGTCCCCTTGCAGTACTGTAAATCTTGAGTGGCATGTTGGATGTCATGAATCACATTCATGCTCCGAGAGTTGCTGCCAGATGGTATCTGGTCCCCAAAGTGAAGGAGTAAAAGTGTCTCCTCCCAGAATCACAGAATCACAGAAGCGTAAGGGTTGAAAGGGACCTCTGGAGATCACGGAGTCCAACCCCCTGCTAAAGCAGGCTCCCTACAGCAGACAGTGCAGGTAGGTGTCCAGATGGGTCTTGAATATCTCCAGAGAAGGAGATTTCACAACCTCTCTGGGCAGCCTGTTCCAGTGCTCCATCACTCTGATAGTAAAGCTGTTTTTCCTTATGTTAGTATGGAGCTTTCTGTGTTCCAGTTTCTGCCTGTTGCCCCTTGTTCTATTGCTGCTCACCACCAAAATAAGTCCTGCCTTCCTGGCCTCACTGATACTGGGAAGAATAGGGCAGGGCACAATTTGCACAAGAGCTACAAGTTTGTGAAGCTAAACATCATAAACACATGGTTTCAATTGCTTGTTTGCTGCCCAGCTAGTCTGTCCTCAGTGCCTTCCACCCCATTGTGAAAGACACTAAATCCATGCACAGCATTCTGAGAACATCACATATCCCTCTCCATCAACAAATGAACCAAGCTAATGACTTGGCTTTTTTGTGCGTTGGCATATTCTTGGCTCAACCCATGAACACAAGTGAGGAGGGTAATGATGGGGCCAGGATCCCACAGTGCACTGGAAATACAGCTGCTCTGCTCTTTGGAGGGGCTCATCCATAAGAAGTTTGACACTGGGATAGATTTTTGTTTTTGTTCACTGGCCTTTATTGTCATCCCAGATTCATCCAATCACGTTCACAAATTACTCACTTGTGTTCAGGGGGAGGGACTTGATCCATAGGCCTTTTCAAGGGCAAGCACTTTGCCTTATATGCAGTATGTGCTTGGAAATTGATGCTCTTCCGAATTGCAAAGTTAGACCAGATGCAAGGCTGGCCCAGGGACTTCAACTTCAGCTTGTGCTTTTCAGGTGTTCTCATTAAACCTGGCTAGCTGGGTACTGTTCCTTTGGCAGTGATTACAAAGCAGAGTGTTTGTAGCTGAGTGGAAATAATTCCACACAACAAAAGTAGATCAAATATAAATAGATCCAATATAAGCAGATGCAACACAATTACAATAGATCCCCGTTTGAGAAAGGCTACTTTTCTCTCTTAAGAGGTGAGTTACAGTATCAGCCAGACTAATATTCCTTCCTTGTAATCTGATTTATAAATTTTGAATAATGAGCTTAAACTTTTGACCATATACCACATACTTTCAGTCTGAAACCAGAAAGCTTGTTTAGTCAATATGGACATTTATAATCCTTAAAGTTCCACACTGCAAAAAGTTAATCTGCCTGGTGTATAGACTTCCTTCTTCAGAATGTTCAAAGTCATGTAAGAAAAACAAGTCTTTTGTAAAATAACAACAAGGAAGGATTCTAATGAAAGTGTAAGAAAAGGAAATGGCTCAAAGACTCAAAGATTCAAGAAAGGAAGTAATCTAAACAACTGTAGTATCAGAAATGTAAAAATAATTTCAGACATAAGAGAAACATGGTCTCCTGTGACACGTACAGAGCTGTGTACGTGTAGAAATCTATGGATACAGAGTTCATATTGTGACTATTCTCCATAAGAATATGCAGTCAAATTATGCCGTATTTATTTCTTTAGAATAATGAAAGTAACAATCCCAAAACTATTCTTCTGAGGGAATGTAATATTTCAGTTTTATCATCCTAGGTAAAAAGTTAATAAGGGAAAAGTTGAAGACGTGGTGGAGAAGGACAGAAAAGATGCTTAGAAAAGCAAACTGAGTCTGGTTCAACAATAACAGAAGATCCATATTGATCTGGAAATACAAAATCCATCATCATCCCTTATGTGGTTATGGGATTCCTGCTGCTAGAATAGCCTTGGAGTGACTAAGATGCGGAACTCAATTATAAATGGTGGAATAAAATAGATCGAATGGAATAGAGTTATGCTGGGATTTCTCGTTTGTCAAAGAAGAAACTTTTTTTTCCCTTCCACTCTATAATATATCTTTGATGGGAGATGAAACCACTGCCCTAAAATAAAGGAGAAAGGCAAGGCTGTGCCCAATGGGAAGTGTCAGGACATGTGAACTCCAAGCTCTGGCAACAAAACTTTAAATTTCATTTCTCAGGGATGAGTGCCCCGTCAGTCAGGTTAGGGACTCTTACCAGACCAATTACTCTCTTTCTAGCACTGCTTGATCTTCCTGAACGATAACATTAAAATGTCATATTGCCACCCAGTGCTGCCTTTCACTTAATCCGTGGGTTTCTTTTGTTTTTGTTTTGTTTTGTTTTGTTTTAAAAAAAAAATCTTTTAAAATCTTCATATTTAAAGCATGAGTATTATTTTGAATCCTAGGAATGGAAATTAGGAAACTATGTCGCAAACAGGATGCTTTTTTTCCCCATGCTCTTCCTTTTAGTAATGTGTAAGGATAAGGCTCGGTAGAACTGAAGTCAATTTAAACGCATCACATTTTTTATCAGACGTTTCTTTCTGGCTTTTCTAAAGAAGACATTACTTGATGTATCTAGCCTTCCCTTCCAAACTGACACAGGCCTTCATGTGCTAAACTTCTTGTGGATTCCTCAGTATTGCATAGAAAGGCTTATTTTTTTCTTCACCGAATTAGCTGAAGATTTTTTTACACTTAACAATCTACAGTCAGATGCAGTGAGGTAGCTACAGTTTTATAGAGCATCCTTCATTAAATGAAATCCTAACAAATGAAAGTTCAGCACTTAGAAATACGCATCTGTTCAAACTGTCATATAAAATCTTTTACCTTTAACTTCTGTTATATCAAAGTTTCCACTTACATCTAGAGCTACAAAGTCAGATTGATTGCCAGTGTTAGAAACGGATGAGTCCTTTAAACTCTTTATCCTTTAAAATCATATTATGCAGTCTTCAAAGCAATAACATCACAGATATTAACAGCCCCAAAGGCTTTATCGCAAAGACCACATAGAAAAAAGGAAATATTTTAATATTAAAAAGTCTTTTATATAACCCCCTCATTCAGAGCGTAGGGGGAGAACCTCTTCCCAACCTTTTCAAAATATGTGAGCCAATGTTTGCTGCAAATCCTGGAGCATCTCAGGTTGAGTAACGGATTGCATTAGCTACACTTCTATTGCCCCATCCACAAGGAGGGCTGCTGAGGGTGTTACTGCTGATGGCATCTGGACTGCAACAGCATCAATACAGGAAAGGGTATCTTAGAAATTGTAGCAGTCAATATGTAAAATATAAAATGATTACATTTTTTTTTCAGCTTTAATACCTATTTCATGCCAGACTGAAGCTGGTTATGCATCCCTTGTAGCACTTGGATAATGTCGTAGGACTTGGTTTCAGTAGACATTACCTATCTCCTGTCAGATCTTCCTCCACCTGCCTGTGAAGCTATGCACACAGCTCCACTTCCAGTAGCCACGAGCCTTGGTGAAGAAACATGCTACGTTATTGCAGGCTGATTTCCAACAATAAATATTTCTTAGTGACCAGACAGCTGTATAGTACTCAATACAATGTCAACAACTGAGAATAAGGAAGGATTCTCAGAATGCTCTCTAGACCTCTCTCATGTATAATGACTCAGAGTTGGATGAGTTTTACATTTTTTTAAGCCTGATCCTCACAAACATTCAAGGGCCTCAGATACTGAATCTGATCTAAGCTTTAACTTAGCCACCTCCTCTTTAATGGCATTTCATTTTGCCCTCAGCAAACCTTTGGGCTAATACCAACTCATGTTATTAGTATGTACAAGCAAGAACACGGTATGAGATACAAGGACATAGTCCTTAACACTTCCCTCAAAAAGACAAGGATGAACTCAACATTTTACTAACAGAACATCACTTGGAAGGAGAAGATCTCAAATCATAGAATCATAGAACCACAGAATGGCTTAGGTTGGAAGGGACCTTAAAGCCTGTCCAGTTCCAACCCCCTGCCATGGGCAGGGTTGCCAAGAACTGGATCAGGCAACCTAGGGCCCCATTCAGCCTTGATTGCCTCCAGGGTTAGGGCCAACCTGTTCCAGTTCCAGTCATGCTCACTCACCTCCATTTGTACCTTTAGCAGATTCAGATACCCAACTGCAGTAAGAATGAGGACAGAACCAAGTAGAGACCCAAGGTCCTGCTCATATGTCAAGGCACACTGATGGTTTGTAGGCCCCTGGTCTCATCATATACCTCACCAAAATGTAGAAAAGATGGCAGTGATCTGCTTTGCTATAATGCTTGAGTTTTTCACTGGAGCCACCAGTGCAAAGATTTCCCCTGTTCTTTTTTATTGTCAGCTCATCTTGCTTGAAGAATAGCTGTTTTCCTTTTCTGAGAAGTGCTTAGTGTGTTTTAATGTCATCAAATGTCAGTCCTTATCAGCTGCTGTAATAGACTGAGCATCTCCCAAAAGCGCCACGTCATACTGGATGACAAGGGAAAGCTACAAGCCTGTAGATAAGCCTGTACATCTTCTTGCCCCTTTCCCTCTAACGACACAACTGAGGGGAAGGGTGAAGGCATGGAGCCTGTCAGGGTCAGGATTTGTGACAGGCAGTGGGACAAGAAGCAGGGAAAACACACTCTGCTACTCAGGAGGGTCCTTGTCAGAGCTGCCATACAAGCAATTCCCAATTTCAAGTGCACACTCAGGAGACAAAGGCAAACACTTTGTTCTTTAAGGAAGCCACGTTAGGTGAGTTTGCTTTGAACGGGAAGAGAAAAATAGGGTGCTAGACACCTGGAATTCTCCCATAGCGATGCACTGCCTTGTTCTTCCCTTGATTCTTTTTTATTTATTTATTCATTTTAATTTAAATTCTGCTGCAAAATCTAAAAACAAAATCCAGTTTATTTCTGAAAGTCCTCACACCTTAATGCAAGGTAGCTGAAAAGTAAGTTTCTTTCCTTTCCTCTCTCCTTTTCAAAGCCTTGTTTAGAATCACAGAATCACCAAGGTTGGAAAAGACCTCCAAGATCATCCAGTCCAACCATCCACCCATCACCAACAGTTCTCACTAAGCCATATCCCTCAACACAACATCTAAGCATTCCTTGAACACCTCCAGGGACGGTGACTCTACCACCTCCATGGGCAGCCCATTCACTTGTGCCACAGAATGTCACAAAAGCCCGGTATACATGGCAAATGTAATAATGGCCTCAAGTTGAGACAGGGGAGGTTCAGGCTGAATATTAAGAAACTCTTCTCAGAAAGAGCAGTGAGATACAGGCTGCCCAGGGAGGTGGTGGAGTTGCCATCCCTGGAGGTGTTCAATAAATGTGTAGATGTGGCACTGAGGGACGTGGTTAGTAGCCATGGTGGGACGGGCTGATGGTTGGAATAGGTGATCTCTTTTCCAATCTTAATGATTCTATGATTAAGTAAATCTATAGAAATGCCCAGACAGAAGTTTCTTTCCAGGCAACCTGATCAGTACTACCACTTGCTGAAGAAGAAAGGAAAGCATCCTCTTCTGTATCCTCCCCAACATTTAGTAAAAGCATAGTCCATGTGCTGGGAGCACATGTTAAGGAAATGTATCTGGAAAGTTCCCCAAAAAGAGGACAGTTACGGTTCGCCATCATCTAACAGACAACGTGCAGCCCCTCCCAGCCTCTTAAACTTTGTTCCAGATGCAAATCATACTCTAGGAAATCACGTTCCAAAAAGAAGAACTTGAAAGTTAACACGCTTCTACAAACAGCTTTAAACTTAGGATCTGCATTTATGACACTTTACATACAACAGATGGAACCACATAATTAGCATCTTATCTGCATATATTCGTAGATAAGAAGAGAATGCTCTTAATGAGCAAGGAGGGAGCCTGCTATTTACCAGTGTTTTTCGGTCTTTGGGCAAAAACTCTTCCTTTGCACCACACGTAACATTTCTATTGGCATCACAAGGAGCAATGCAGACATCAAATACCTCAATTCTTGAGAAGTGAAGAAACGGTTACATGCCCTGCCTCTCTCACCTGCCCACCCCTCTTTCTCTCTTTCAAAATATGAAGGGAAGAACAGCTTTAGATAAGAACCAACCTCATTTCAGACAACACTGGGCCATCCATCTAGCCTCAGAGTTTTAAAACCTCCACTATCTACACAGAGACTGGCAGAGCTCCTGCTATGAACCCAACCCACTCCCTTCTATTGCAGCCAGTAGATCTCAGAAAAGACAAACCATTTTTGCTTATATGTCATGATGAATGCTCCAGGCATAAGAAATAGCAATGACAGCTCATCTTACTTCCTCTTTCAGAGATCAAAATTAATCTTATCAAAAATGGGAAGAGAAGTCAAGAGATTATATGTGCCTATAAAAAATGTATGAAGGAGAATTTACCCTTGATTTTTGAACACTCAACTTTCTGTGCTTTAAGCAGACCAGGGTCTGGGCTCCAACATTGATAGTGTGCATACTCTGACTAAAATGAGCCTATAGTTCATGGATGCTCATGCACTCTACCCTGAACAATTTAAGTAACCAAATCAGAAGTCGTACACCAATAAACATGTCTGTGGAGAAGTAAGAAAATAGGTGTAATGTGTCTCACCTCCATTTAGATAGGAAAAATAGGATCTGGATGTCATTTTATGTAAAAATTGCTGGCTTACCTCTCCATGAGCATTGTAAAAGTACATGCTAAGGAGGCACTGGAAGAATCAGAGCCGTGGACCAATTGAACAACTTCTTGTGGGTGAAGTATGTGAAGGAAACACTTCCCATAGCTGGGAAGAGATGTAGAAAGAAACAAGTAGGATCAATTAGAAATGAGACCTCGAAGTTTTGTAAATCCTATTAGGGGATTTTTCTCTATCAACACTGTAGAGAGGAAAAAGAAAAAGGTTGGAATCTCTTTATATTTTAACTTGGAAAGTGAACTCGTTTTTTGTTTTTTTTTTTTTTTTTTAATTGATATTTCAGTGAAAATGGATTTATACTTGAAATTGTCAATTTGATCGTTTCTGACAAACTTTAGAAGGAAAGTCAGATATAAAGTTCAGATTTGAATAATGCGACTGCAGAGCAGCAGGGACAAGCACTTATAGACATAATGCGCTGGAGACGATTAAAGTCAGAAAGATATGTCTGCAGCTTCAGCTCAGCAATTCTCCTGCCATTTTTTTAATTTGAAGAAAATTAAAGTAGGCACCGTATGCCTGCATAAGGAGCAGCAATAGATCTATGGTTAAAACACCTGAAAGGCCTTTCCTTTCTCTCTGCCTCTTTCAAAAATCCCTTTTGTTAAAGACTTGCATGGAAAGAGCAACTGAACAAAGAAAGTATCAAGCCAAACACTATCAGTAATAAGTTTCTGTCACCAATTCAGCAGCACTTGAATCTGTCCAAAATGAGTGAATTTCAATCTATTTGCTTTTTATGGAATTAAAGATATCTGAGATTTTGCATTGTTTTATCTCATACTGCATTTGTTTCAAGACATAAATTAAAATGATTCTCTTTTGGATGCTAAATGATTTAATTTTATAGGAGGATTAAATAGCCTGATCATTACATAATTTACCAAGGGCCAACTTACCCACTGTACCAACTACAGCTAATCCAAGAAGCCACAAAAAAACACTACTGAGCTTAACAGAGGCAGTCACTAACACATGGCATGCAGATAGCACCGTCACAAATTAAGTGTCCTATTTTGCAGTAGAACTCTTTGACAAAGACATGCACCTTGAGTGCAGACTTGTTCCAGAGCTGTGCTGGGCTGCACAATGCCCTCAGCCATTGGACAGATGAGTGACGGTAAGAGGAGCTGCTGCAGCATCCACTCCATACACGCAGTTGTATCTCCTGCATGGCCCTGCATCTGTAGGTGCAGCATGAACCTACAGACAGCTCTCATACAGACAACTCTCTGTTTGACAGCAATGATGGACGGAGCTGTTTTCATTAGAAAAAACCTTACAAAAGCTTGAATGACCAAAGTGGAATAACTGTTGCCCTAAATTCACAGAATCATAGAATGGTTTGTGTTGGAAAGGACCATTAAGACCATCTAGATCCAACCCATGCTACAGGCAGGGACACCTCCCTTCAGACCGGGTTGCTCAAAGCGCCATCCAGCCTGGCCTTGAATGCTTCCAGGGAGTGGACATCCACAGCCTGTCTGGGCAACCAATTCACCCTCACAGTGAGTGAAATCTTCCTAATATCTAGTCTAATTCCTCTTAGCTTTTTAAATTGTTTTTCACAAACACAAGAAAAATACATGATGAAAACCAATGTGAAGAAAATAAACAGGAATCATCTCTGTTCAGAATAATAATAATAAAAAAAAAACAGCAGAGATCACGCTGCCAGAAAAACCCCTGCTGCTGTGTTTCATTGTGACATTTCTACTCACAGGGAAAGTTAAAAACTATTTCAGCTCAGACTCAGTGAGACACAAATAATGGTGAGAGGGAAGCGGAGGGTCGCTGCATGGTTTCATTTGGTAATAGCAGCCGTGCTATGCAGTGACAGTGGGACACCAGGAGGGAGGTTTGCAGGGAAAGGAGTACCTGGGCTTGGTGTCTCACAGATGCAGGGGATCCCAGCAAAGCACCGAATCCACTGAGGTTGTTCTCACACTCACAAGGGCTCCTGACATGTTCAGATGCTGCTGAGCCCGTTAAGAAAGTGGTAAATTAACCAGACTCCAAGTCGTCTATAATTAGAGGTCAGGCAAAGCCTTGCCTTTACCTTCCTGACAGCTCTCTGCCCAGGCAGTGGCAGTGATACAACAGCATTCACTCAAAGTCTCCATCATTGATGAAAAATCTAATGTAGAAAATTTTGCTGTTAAACAGGGAAGAGATTAGAATCACCTGATTTTTCATCTATATCACAGATTTATTTTTTTGTAATGAATTATATCTATGAAGGAGAGCACAAATGAGAAGCCGTAAATGGTTTCCAGAGGTTCTATTTCTCATTCCATTTTCCAGCCAGTCTCAGTCAAGCTCAAGAGGCACAAATGACACATGGAAAGGAATCAGACCCAGAGGAAATCTGTAAGCCAGGCAAGGCAAGAACCAGCTCCTGGAGAGCTGAAGTCCTTCGCTCAGAGCAGGAGAGAAGTGACTACTGAAATATCACTATGGCACCCACAAAGAGATTAGTCGCTACGTGAAATACATAAGATAAAGATCTTCCAAGATATATAAAGCACTGTCCAAAATACTTAGCATGTGTAAACTCTCTGAAAGATGCTGACAATGATGTCTGAATGAGTACAGAAAGAGCTTTAGCACTCCCTTGCTGACTGATGTATTTTCCTTTCAGCATTCAGTTTCAGCACATGCTGGAGAGTCATTAAACATCAGGAAAGATCCTGTTTTGGAAATGAAGATGTCTTGTGTGGGCGTAAGATTAAGTGTTCCCCCATCATTCAAATGACTCAAAGTCTGAAAGTCCCAAATGCAATATTTTGGTTGAAACGCTGCTTAATCCAGACTTAGCCATAACTTTAACCATTCACAAAGATCTGTGAAAGGGCAAAGTATGCAATCTGTCATTACACCACAGGAGAAGATTTTACATCCCTTCTGTTCAGCACTTGGTTCGCTTGGCTGTGTGCTCAGGATTAGGGAAAACAGCACAGACAGCGGGATTTTTATAATATCCTTGACATGGCTGCTACCACCTCCAGTTATTTTTGGGAAGCTATTTGTCTGAAGCTACAATCTGTTTAGCAAATGACAAAAACACAAAGACGGTAAAGACGAGAGCTAAGGGGAATTTTCCAGCAGGAGCCTCAACCATAGCCATGGGCTGCAATTTGAATAGTCAGAAGTTGAAGCGTTTTGTGAGACTAAACGTGGACAGGGGCTCACAAAACTCTACCTTTAGGGTAGAGTTTTGAGCTTTAGGGTGCTCAGAACAAAAACTGAGAGAGCAACAAGACAGAAAGCATGGAAGAAGTAAAAGCTCACTATGGTTGTTTAAATTTGATACAACATTTGCAAGGATTACTTTTCGCTCTTTCAGTAGACCTAAAGCGCTCTAACTCAGGCTGGACCACGTCACCTGTCACCCAACAAAACTCAATATGCATCTTGGCTAATTCAACAGGAAATTGACTTTGTGCCGGTCCAAGCTCACTCTTTTACAGCTCAATGATTTTCACAGAATCACAGAATCATAGAACTATTAAGGTTGGAAAAGACTGCTAAGATCATCGAGTCCAACCGTTAATCCATCCCCACCATCCTCAATAACCCATGTCCTTAAACCAGGTGTCCACATTGCAGAGATCGTGAACTAGTGAACATGGAATGATGGCTTGATTTCTATCCCAATAACTAATGGGTGACAAGCAGGGATGGATACTTGTGGTTGCTCCCAGAGAGCACAGCCCAAGACACACTATAGCAGATATCACTAATGAAATGAGAGGGGCTTAGCATACTTCAGTGGACTCTATCCCCAGCATTAAGTCCTCAGAAACTGAAATTCAGTTTTCTGTAAGGCGATCCCCATCAGTGGTGAGGCAACATAATCACTGGTTACTTTTGAAATTACAGACCATGGGTTATGCCCTCTGGATTTCATAAAAAAAAAACACCTGTGGCTGTGATTTTTGGCAAGCTTCCTTCACCAACACCACTGCAGGCCATGAAGATTAAAACAACTTGCCTCAGAAACTCAGCAGTTCACCCTGGAGTTATTTGATGGATCAAGTGTGTTCCTGTGACTGCAGCACAGTGTTGAGTCACATACACCAAATTCTTGGAGCTTAACTGCCTCCAAGTGCTTGGGCCACCTGGCTCAGGTAGTTAGCTGGGTCAAGGGGTGCTGGAGGGCTGACAAAGGACCAAGGCAGGCGAGGTGCAGCCTCACAACAGCAATAGGGCTGAGCCATGATGCTCCTTCCTTGCTGAAGACCCAAGGCATCATCAAGGCTGGATTCTGTCTGTTATGGGAAGGTGGCAGGGAACAGAAGCACAGTCCCACAGACTGCGAAGTTAAACAGTAATGGGGCAGGCGCGTTATGGAAACAATTACAGTTTCTTTTCTCCAGTGAACAAGATTCTCAAATATTGTATTACCCTTCTTCCAGCAAATCCCATGGTATTTATTTTCAGTTACACAGTGTATACATTATCTGCATGAATCATTAGTGCTAAACAGCGTTGCAAAATGAGAAAGCAGATGATAGCATTTTTTAACAGCAGCAAGCTATAAAGTGAAGGCTGCCGTCAAGTGAGTAAAACAGCAGAGCTGAAACTGAAGCAGCTCAATAAAGAAAATGCAGAGAGAAGTAACTGTTGAGTAATCCCCTATATTATTTCTAGCATGACTATGTCATAATTGGCCTCTGTGCCAAAAATGAAAGTGACATTGCCTTGAAAAATAGATCAGATGAAGCCCCCATTTTTTTTTTTTTTTGTTCCTTTACTTTTCCCTTTTTAACTTCTGTATTTGTTAATGAAAGAAAAATCCCAAACAGACTCAGCATCTTGAACAACAGCAAAGGCCATAAAAAATCTCATTTTTAGCACATTCATACCAGGGCGCTGCTCTCTGCTCATCTGTTCGTGCATCCACTTGGGTACCTCAGTGACAAATGTTGTTCTCTCCTTCCCCCCTGCCCCAAGCTCGAGACCCCCTGGGTGACCCTCATCCTGAAAACCTCTTCAGCAACCTCAGGGCAAGCTCCCAAATACTCTCAGGATGACTAAAAGTCACACTTTTCAACACAGAAACTACTCAGCAAAGGGTAGGGGATGGGAGGAATGCTGCTCAGTGCAGGGGCTTCCAGGAACCAGAGGTTTTCCTTCCTGGTGAGTAATTTATGAGCCTGATTTTATAATTTGGTTTCATTAGGCAAGGGAAAACACTAACCTCAGCCGGTATGGAGTTCATCTTTTATGATCTTTCACTTGCTAGAAGGCATCCCAGATGAAGACATCAGAGTGACTCAGCTGAGGCTCACAGGAGTTACTTACAGAATCATAACATCATATAATCATTAAGGTTAGAAAAGGCCACCGAAACCATCTGGTGCAACCATATTCCCATCACTACCATGCCCACTAACCATGTCCCTAAACCTGCACTATCAGGCATCATGCAGTAGAGGAGTTCCTGCTAGTGCATTTTACAAGTAAATCCTCTCCTCTCCCCACACTGCCCTCACTATAATATCTGTAAATATCATTGGTATTATTTTCCTGACAATTCCTCTAGCTATCCAAAAAGAGAATTTGAAAGTCCTGCTGTTCCTCTGGGAGTTTCTTATTTGAAGTCCATTAAATCTTTCACCTCCAAGACAATAAACCACTATGCCACGATTAATCATCACAAATCCAGATATGTTTGTATGTGGAGATGCTCTGAGAATGGAGAAGTTGAAGGCTATTAGAGCAAACTGGGGAAGAAATAGAAAAATGAAAGTCCCCATGCACTCACTAGAAGGTGGGTGAAAAAAAGAACAACAACAACAACAAAAAAACAGGATTAAAAAAAAAGCAACAACCAAAAGCCAAAACAGAGCCTCTTCCTACTACCTGCAGAATGATGCTGCTGAACATCTTGCTGCACTGAGGGAGAGGACATCACAGAACAATGATGTGTCACATGGAAGACGTTTGGATACTACAGTGATGAATATTGTGTTGGGAACTAGTTATAACAGCAAGCAATCATAATTTCCAGGCAATCTTTTCTCCAGTGCCTGGACTTATATCTCAAGCACATGGCAATACAGGGGAAGGGAAGGGAAGGGAAGG
>PPHD01018187.1:0-14682 GCA_002909625.1 Bambusicola thoracicus
GAGGGGAGGATGCGCCATGCAAAGGGCAGAAGGAGCCGGGCACAGCTCCGACTTCAATAAGTGCTGCGTCATAGGAGCGCAAAGGGCAGCGCAGGGGGAAGGGTGGGACGCACAAAACCGCTCCGTTTCTCCTCTCTTCAGGAGAGTGATCGGCATTTTTATGAAACGTACGAACAGTATACAGACCAAATATGTTTTCATTACTGCAAAACTGGGAGAAGTCTTCCCCCCTACCTCCTCCCCCCACCCCCCAAAGAAAACATCTTCTGCAAATGTTTGGCACTGTCTACCAAAAAGGCCGCTTAAAATGCATTTTTTTCTGACTGCCATCTACATCCAGCCCAGCTGTGGGCACAGGGAAGCGTTTGCCAGCACAGCCCCTGCCCAGCAAATGCCTTTTCAGTTGTGGGGGAGATAGGCTAAGCAGGTAGACGCAATGGCTGTGTTCCACCAAGCTACAAAGCTCGCTCGAGGAGATGCTGCATCTTGCTTGTTGTTCACAAACAGGTTAGTTCTTTATTTCTCCCTTCATCCCCAGCTTTGGGCTTGAGTTAGATTGTGCGCTGACTGAAAAAGGCCATGTAGAAGTACTGCAATATGTTCTGTCATGCTGTTTGTGATTGTTTTCTCCACAGCTGAGGTTGTCGTCATCCCATGATGCCTCTTTCAGTACAACTACTTCACTTCCACGTCTTCCCATTGTGAGGCTCTGCCCTCCATCCAGCACTGTGTACTCTCTACAACCCAGTTTTCCTCATCACCAGCTCAGGTTTGTGCATCATGGTGTCTGCAGAACTGCAAGAGCCCCCAGGATGCTGGAAAGGAGCAATGCCAAAAGTGAAGAGTGGCCTGCAGCAGCAACCTGGGGCAGCCACAAGCTGTCCGGGAACACAGGACAAGGGTAGTGGTTTTCTTTGCCCAATTGACACGCTGCAGGGATATATAAACAAAACCTGCCCTTTCAACAAGAGATATTCTCTCCTTTTGTTGGCATGTAGCTACCTTGAAGCTCCTTTCCTCACCCACAGCCCTTCCCTGGGCTCGTGAAGCCCCATCCCCATTCTGTTCCTAGCACAGCAGAGGCAACAGCGAGCCCTGCTCCTGCACCCCAGTGCCTGCAGGCCAAGGACGAGCCCCAGCTGCCTTCCCCAGCTGAGCCTGTAAGCAATTGCTGAAGAGTAAATAACTTTCAGCTGGACTGCGTTAACCATGGGTGGTGCTGCCCTGAGAGAGATGGCTGCAGGGAGCAGTGGTTCTATTTAAGGCAGTATCTGCCAAACCCCCCTTTTGGGCTATAAGTGGGGATGGGACACTTGTGTTGTGGTGGTCTCCAGGAGTGTTGTGCCTGTGCTGGTGGTCCTGGAAAAGCCTTCCTGACTGTAAGTGCGAGGGCTTTTCTGCCTTCCCTTCCCTGTCTCCTTCCTTTCCCTCATTTCACAGGAAAGCAATCATAGTATCAAGTGTTTCCTAATAACTTTTTAGGTTGATGACTAATTTTTTAGCCATGTTGAGGGAGGGGTGTAGTAGTTTGACATTAAGCCCTGCTGTGAAATAGGTGGCCGAGTGAGAAAGGCACCAATGAATGTGTGCAGGAGGGAGGCTTTTGAAATATCCCGATTTCAGCAAAATCTCCATTGAGAAACTAAGTCTAATCCATTGCTGGATAGGAATCCATGAGAAAATAGGCTTTGCTGGAGTTGATGTTTGTGGCCTTGCCTCTCGGGCTGTGGGAGGGAGTCCTAAGCAAGTTGCTCTCAAAACCCTCATTTTACTCTGGGTGAGGGTATTGGATGTCGGTTTGGGCTTTGCAGATGGACCCCAAATGAACTGGAGAACTCTTGAAAATTGCAGGGAAATCAGATGTGGGTTTGGATCCCAAAATTCCCATTCCTTGCAAGGAGTCATCAGAGTGCTGCCTCAGAGGCTCTCAGCACTGAGCTGCTAGGCCCAGTCACGGGCTCTGAGGTGCTTTCTTTGGCATGAGCTTGCTGCTCAGCACCCTGGGTTTACACTCCTATATGCCCACCGCAGGCTCCAGGCAGGCCTGCACTGTGCCTCTCCTGTTGCAGTCCTCTGAAGTTGTAGGATGTTGAGGAGTGCAAGAGCAAGATGAAGTCAGCTTTCTGTGTAAATCAGCTGATGCGCTGTATGAAATGCAGGTCTAGGTTTTGAACCTAGAATTTTCTTTAATAACAAACCAGGGTCAATGAATGCAAAGCCCCACGCAGAGCCTTTTACTGTGTTAGTCATAGCTTGAGTTCTTTGTGTTCCCACTTTTAATGGTAAGTATTATCCAGCAAGCCTTGTTATAGCGTGGTCTTTGGAGAGCGTGGAAGTTGGTAATGATGGTGTCTGAATGCTGTTCCAGAGATCGCTGCTACAATTCACAGCAGATAATAGGAGCCACAGCCAGACAGATAATAGAACTGACTGAGATCCATTTATTGCTAAGAGACTGTCTGAATATTTGTACATAGCCTGAGCCACCCCACCCTCCTTCATCACATTTCCTAGGAAGGTGGGGGGAGAGGGAAACATGACAAAAACAAAACAGAAGCCTGGGGGGTGAATAGGGAGGAAATAAGAGATTTGCAGACTGATGCTTTTTTTCATAGCTATTTTTACGGCCCTTGCCATAACTGAGCCAGAACACTATAGATTGCTAATGCATTTACGGCCTGCTTCTACTAGTGGAGTTGTGGGAAGACGGTGGGGAGCAAGTGGTGGATGGTAACCAGCCTGTCTGAAGCCTAAGGTAACATCTGATTGCAAAGCCATCTTTCCTCCCAGGCAAATGGACAGAATGCTGGGAGGTTTCTGTGATGGGCTGCAGGCAAAGCCTGAAGTCAGGGACAGTAGAGGTAGTCAGGCTAGGAGAGCATGACCCAGTGCAGAGCAGCATAATTCACTTGGAGCCACTTGGAATTTTCTTGGCCTTCACGAGCTTAGACCTTACAGAAGCTGACTGGAAAGGCAATTTGTGTGTGCCAAAATGCCTATCTGTCATTCAAGATACTTGGGGGTTTTGGTGTTTGACTGACACCCCCACACGCACGCATCTGTTTGTCTGGGAAGTGTTGGCAGTTCTCATAAAGCATAGGAGTTTACTGCTTTCCAGGGTATCTTCTAACGGTGTTTGTGCGTGTGGAAAGCAAAATACTTGTATCTCTCTCTAATGAGTGCAGCCTGTCTTTCAAGAGGACCTTTGGCTGTCTTAGTCCCTTTCGTGTGCCTCTGTGATCAATGCCAGCTGTTTCTAGGATGCTTTTCCTGAGGGGCAAAGAACAAGAAAGGGCATTGTCCAACTCACCAACGAAGGTGATAGTGATGTTGCCTCCTCTTCCTATTTCATTGAGGCAATAGAGAAACTTCTGCTGTAGTGCTCCTGTTCCCAGCTCTAAGGAAGATCTCTGGTCTGAGGACAGCAGCTTTGGTGTGATTTGACTGATGGCTACTAATGACTCATTGCAGCAAACCTGGCCACGCTAATGGAGGAGGTGATGCTCTGATAGAAGTTTTCAACACCTGCCTGATGAGTGATAACTGGCTTGGTTTCCTGGTCTCCTCTGTCAGTGCAGGTTTGGATGCAGCCAGTAAGTCAATGCAGCCTTGTCCCCACCTCACCCTTTGCTTTGTAATGCTTTGCTTATAGTGTTGAGTACATGTCATCGTGTTGAGTACACGTCTGTGAGCCTATGATCTGAGGTTCTCGTGGCTCCCAGATGTTGAAGCTGCTCAGCTGGTGCAGAGTCCTTGCCAAGAATGTCTGCTGTGACCTTTTCTTTTTATGATCTGCTCTTTTTTTTGCCTTCAACTCAGAGGTGCTAAGGCCTTCACTGAACAAATAGTTTGCAATGAGGCCTTCTTGCCCTATTCCTTGGTGGTTACTTAGTCTGTTC
Organism: Bambusicola thoracicus; assembly: GCA_002909625.1. Classification (NCBI taxonomy): domain Eukaryota; kingdom Metazoa; phylum Chordata; class Aves; order Galliformes; family Phasianidae; genus Bambusicola; species Bambusicola thoracicus. The sequence goes on from PPHD01018187.1 coordinate 3,900, forward strand.
TGTTCAGTAGCAGTCCAAGTTAGACTTTGCCCTAATAGAGGGAAAAATAAACTGCTTTCATGTGCAAACATGTATAGATCCAAGTCTGCTCCCATGCAGGGTCTGCCAGAAGGCAGATGAAGGGGATCAGGGCTTGGAGTGCAAACAAGGACTTGGCTCTGTTCTTGGCTCTCAACTGTTGTGCCACACTATGCATATGTGTTGCCTTTCCCTGTCGCATGGATTGTGAGCTGCTTTAGAGAGGGTCCTTCTCTGTGCTTAGGAATGACTGCTGAGGGCTGACCACTGCTGCCTACATTGGACAGGGGGGAGACAACGATAGCTTTTACTCTTGCCTCTCTGAGTGAGGATGTGTATGTACAATTGTAAATAATACGGCTGGGTGCTCACCCAGCCCTGTGTACAGCAGGTACATCATTCTGGGGGCTCCTAATATTCCATGTGCTAATCCAGAAATGAGTAAGAATGCCATATTGCAAGACCAGAATTTAGGAGTCTCTATCATGCCTATTTTCCCCCAGCCCTTTCATGCAGTTTTTGCAGACCAGAGATATGTAATAGGACGTATTGCACAACTTGTAGAAGAGCTCTGCGAAATTCCCAGTGTCTTGAGTAGGTTAATGAAGGGATGTTCTTACCCAGCTGGATAGAATACATTTTTGTCTTGGAGAGTCTTTCGTCTTCTGAGACATCCCCAGGGAGACTGTGGAATAATGCTTCTATTAGCATCAAATACTGGTTTTGAAACATTTCCTGAAGCTTTTGTGGAAGGAGGAGGGATGAATTTAACTTTCTGTAATGTGTTGTACATAATGCCAGCATTCTGGGACCTGTTGGTTGGTCTTAGGCCCCTTTCGGATGAAAGATCCCACCAGTGCTCTGCAAAGAGAGCATTTGCTTTGTTTGTTGTAGACTGTGGAAAGGGTCATGCCAAGACTACAGGGAAGGTGTTAAGAAAACTGGACTCACTCCCTTATTAAGAAACACGCTAATCACAAAATACACAGTTAATATCATGTTAAATTTGGTCTACTCTAAGATGTTCTGTTTAACTGAAATCTATAGTTTAGTTAGTGGACATTCTTTGACTTCAGGGTCCATCTACTGCATTCATTCTCGTGCACTTAGACTCGCCTATCAGTTTCGTAGTTCTCACAGTTCTTAATTCTAGACTGAACAGGAATGTCCTGAGCTGTGTCCAAAAACAACGTCTTTATAGTTTAAATATCATTTTGATGAGGAGAATTCCTATTTTAGAGGAATGAGTTCTAGGAATTCCTGCATTAATGTCGTCTCTGTTTCTCAGAGAAAGAAGACAGGTAAAGTGTGCTGGGGGCAAGCAAAGGACATGTTCCCATGTAATTTTTCATGTATGAGATCTTGAACAATACCTTGCCTGTGCATACCCTATATAGTGAATGCATGGCTCTACTTCAGTAAGGTGAGAGTGTATAGCATCACTATAGCAAATACAAAGCTAGAACAAAACCCTGCTTGAAATCCAAGACCTGAGCATGAATTTGCTTGCAGAGATGATCTGAAATTCTGTGTAAAACATGGCTGCCTAGAGGGGTGGACATGACCACCCAGAAACTCCCTTTGTAGTTAGAAACTTTGAGCACAAAACAGAGCTTTTCACTTGTATTGGCTACCAAATGTGTGTGTAGTTCAAAAACAAAACATCTGAAAAACCTTTCATGGGGGTGTATTATCACTCTTCCACACTGGTCTTACAGACTTTTTTGGGCAGTTAAACAACAGTTTAAGGTCTTCTGTCTTTTTTTTCCCTGTCCATCTATATTAAGCCCAAGACAACAGACTGAAAGCTGTCACTATCCAGCAAACTGCAAGGCAAGCCAGAGCATGTGATGATTTATGAGTTAAACAGCAAGAAAATCAGCCTATGATCAAAACCTACCTAAATTGTTCTATGGTGGAGCACTTGTATATCACTGCTGAGATCATGCAACTTGTGCAATGCAGCCTACGTTATTACGTACTTAGCTGCTTATCTTCTGCCTCTGGTCTGGTTCATGTTTGCCCCTCATTATCTGCAGTTTTTAGTCCTGATTGGTCTGGGCACCAATGAGCCTTGTTGCTCAAGTCTTACTAAATGTCTCTTTGCACTGGATGAGACACTGGGAGAACCCCTTATGTTGCAAGTGGCCAGGAAATGGTGGAGATACCAAGGAATTAAATAGACCTGAAAGAAATCTTCTCCTCCTACCACTGCAGGGTGATAGTGCATGAATGATAGTGCTGTGCAAGACAGAGCAAGGCTGTTCCTTGTGACTCCCTTTTAAAAACACTACCTCCCCACTGGGAACAGGGCAGCCAATTATCTCCCTCGATGTCCTCAAGCTTTTGCAGTAACATAACCTGCTGCCTAGAGACTTACTGCAAGCTGGACCTTGTATGTGGTAATATTTAAAGTCATTTTAATGCCAACTGTCTTGCTTGACTCTTGGAGGCTGTATAGCTCAAGATGAGGAGCTCTGACTTCTGAAGGAAGATGTGGCCCATCAGCTGTTAAGTTCCACGATACTGACTCTGCCTTAGGTTTAGACCAAATGCGTCTGCTGCAGCAACCAGGAAGAAGGATATGGCTAGCAGAAATTGCAGTAAGGCAATTTAGATGACCTCAGAAAAGATGCAGCCATAACTCCCTGAATCTGTAGCACAGTGAACCTTTAATACCCACCCTAGAAAGCTGAATAATGTTTCACGTCCTGATTTCAGCTTTTGCTTGTAGTCTAGGCAAATTGGTTTGCTGTACTACTGGAGATAACTCAATGGTCTTGGGATAAATCTTGCTGATTAGTGTGCAACTGTGAGTAATATCCATATAGTTCAAAAAGGGAAGATCCTAGTTTTTTTGCCTAAAAATACAATCTACAGTTCAGTTCTTACAGCCAAAAAAGCTTTCATGATTCTAGGCAGAAGGTCTAGAGTTTACTTTGTCTCTATCTTCCCCCTGCTGTTAGGGAGAGACAGATTTAACAGATCATTGCTCTGATCTGTTTAACACTTTTTGACTTCCTATGAGTTCCCAGAAAGTGAATTTTGTGTTTGGTTGCCAACTGAAAAAAATACAGTGGGGGTCTCTTATTACAAGCTTTGAGTTTGATCAGCTCCTAGCTGATCCAGGCCAAGGAAAATCAGAAGGCTGCTAGCCAGGAAATATCCCTGGATAGAAAAGGAACTTTCCAGAGTATTGTAGATTTTCAGATAATGTCAATGGACCTGGTTCTGTGTTTTGTAGAATTTTACACTTGCAAATAAACTCAAGTGCAAAGGACAAAGAATTTAGTCATGGTAGCTTGAATTCTCCTCTCTTGAACCATGTGAATCATCAGGAGAGCAGGAAGCTCTCCTGGGGGTAATTCCATCCAAGACTTAACTGCCTCTGAATTAACCGAGTCCCCGAGCAGTCTGATACCACAGGATGCAGATGTTTTTAGTTCTGGCAACTGACATGAAACTACAGGCCAAGATTAGGCTATTTCTTTTCTTCATACAAGTTGCTCTTATGAAAAAAGAAAAAAGGAAAAAAAGGAAACTTAATGCCTACCCACTCAGACTATAAGCCTTGTTTAGAAATGTGAATGGGTGGATGTTCTCCTGCTGGCTTGATAATTTGGTAGATGTTAACACAATGTAAATACAGTAGAAGTACAGTTTGGCATGGTGTTTATAAAGACATATGGGAACTATCATTTTTATGCAACCTAGTGTTGGGTTTAGTGCTTCTGAAGGGCTTCTGCTTTGATTGTGTGTGAGCTAGACTATAGTACGAGTGGATTATGAAGGGGAAAAAAGTATGCTCTGTAAACAGAAAAATGGAAAAATCTAGATATATATATATATATATAATACAAAAAAAAAAAGGACAAGCCTAAGGTCAAATAGTAGAAGGTTAGAAATGGAAGACTGAGTGTTTCTTTTCCTGTTTACTCAACTTGAGAATGTGCTATAGAGAGAGCCATCACTGACACTGCCTGTCAGTCTAGACCTGTTATGGCCCAGTAGAGAGGTGGGCTGTCAGCCACAGATGCTACAATGAGCCTGTGTTAGCAAGTGGTGATTTGCTTGGGCAGCAGAAATGTTGGATATCTGCTGTCAGCCAGAGCAAAAACCTAGGAATGCAGGTATGAAATGTCTGCTTGAATCAACAAATCAAAGTTGCCATGGTCTTCATGTACCGCATATGGGATGTTGAGACCAGCAGTGACTAGCAGCTGACCTCCGCTAATATAGCATGTTGCAGAGCATCTCTCTATATCCCATGACAGAAGGTGAGTGTATGTACACAAGGCAGAATGCCAGTAGTGCCTTACCAGTGTTGCTGTGAGAGGCATTTTGCCAGGACACAATGGCCAGGCAATACTGAGGATGTACCAGGTCCCACTCTGCACAAGATAAACAGGTCTACCTAAAGTTATTTATGTAATGCTTGCTGTAATCTGACTTGGAGAAGATTATTTCTGTCCCCGGTTCTGGAAATTGGTATGACTTCTCTCAGGTGAGAGAAACAAACCAGTGAGGCTGTGGGAGGCTTTTCAGTACTGGGAAGAGTCCCAGCGTGCACCTCATGTTTTCATCTGTACCAGAAATGGGTCACTGCTCCTGTCTGAGATGAACACTCTAGATGTCCAAGCTCATGGGTCAGAAGGAGGAGGAACCTATTCTCTTGTTGGTCATGCCACAGCTGGAGCAAGTCAGAGAGAAGTCCATTATTGTCTTTTGCCTGCAAGGGACAAGAGACCATCATTAGGAAGGGTGACAACACAGGGTTTTCATTAAGCAAAGGGAAGGTTTCATGCAAAGCCAAGTTACTTTCATTGCTATGGAGGCTTCATGGCACTGCACTTCTCGGGTGTGGGCTCAGTCCCCCCATTGAGACTTGTTTATTCCAGGGCTCAGTAGGTTTCTGGGAAGTGCTGTAATAGCTGGGAGGAGATCCCATGGAGAGGGTGGATTCTCTTGGACACATGCTGTTTAACAATGCCACTGTCTGCAGAGGAACAGAAAATAAACAATGCAAAATCCCTGCCGTAAACCATGCAGCATGCACAAACACCAAAATATGAAGAGCCTCTCAGAAGGCAGCGGTGCCAAGCAGCTTTACTGCTATTGTTTATTGTGGTGGAGGAGCTAGAACCAGCTCTTCAAAATAGACCGATATTGCCAACTCGTAATGGGTTAATGGTCCCTGCAACTGAAGTATAATGGTTCTTGGTGAAATGGGGGAAACATCTGTAGAAAGTAAGTTTAGAAGCAGTAAAAACTGCAATGAATTAATTTGATTTTATTCAGACATCTCAGGCAGAGAGAGCTAAAGGCCCTGTTTGAATAGCTGTTGCAATTGCACGTAATAAAAGCTGAAGGATTGTCTCCATGGACAGATTTACCTAAGCACCAAGCAAAAGAAACAGGTGAAAGCATTCAGATGGGTGGGAGAGCAGTGTAGCTGGAGTGACTGAGGGTATCACTGAGCAGGGAGGTCTGGTATGAGTACATTGAATGATGGTGAGGGTGGAGCATCTGTGCTATTCACATTTCTGAGGTAGGGGTGGAGGTTCCAAAGCTCTGCTTTGGAGACCCAGTCCTTAGAACTGGATGCTAGTAGCTTGAGTACATTAGAGGTGCTCTGGCACTTGCCTCCTACTCCCTCTTCATCTACAAGAAATCCAGCTTGCATCCTCTGAGATTTTGCCCAGTGATGTCAACTGAAGTGCTTTGAGTGGGGACAATTGAGAGATTTGCTTCTAAAGCTTCCTGGTTATCTGAATTCAGATGTTTGTGTAGATGTGCCCTAGGCGTGCCAACATGTGTTGGTTGAAGGTGGAAATAGTTGCTTGGAGTTTGCCAGCTGCAGTTCTGCTGTGAAGCCCGGGAGCACATGTTTGGGCTGAAAAAGTGCAGGGCACCTCGATGCTGCCAGTTGTCTCTTGTGTGTGTGTGTTCTTTGCATGCAAGCTGCTTGAAGATGCTGCTACTCTTCCATGCACAAGTTGTGGGGAACCTGTGGTTTGTGGAAAACAGTTCCCTGAGCCTTTGTGGTCGCTGAGACCCTAGAAGAGGATTCCAGCTCTTTGCACAGACTTGCCGCTGTACTCAGTGCCTAGGTGGTAGACTCTCATTTACTCATCCACCCCATCAATTTGTGAGGCTGTTTCATGCTGAGTGCAGAACACTGCTGTTTTCTGTTTGCTTGTTGTTTTGGGTTTTTTTTTTTCCAGAGTGAATTGGAAACATGGGCTTTCCCCAGAGGAAGCAGGTCACTCTAAAATAAGATAAACAACACCTATACTAATTGTACTGGAAAATAGAGCAGCTTCTGCTAGGCTGCTGTACGCTGTCTCTGAGCATACCCAGCAGAGCAGCTGTGTTCCAAGGGAGTGCTTTTTTTTCTAATGCATTTTAAGAACTGGAGAGAGGGGTGAGGTCAGGGAAAGAGTGAGACTGAGCCCTGGGGCCTGTCTTCTTTCACAAACACGGCCTGTAGTGTAGATCAGTCCATCAGCCCTTTTTTTTTTTCCCCCCTCCTAATTTTCTTCAAACATAGGAGACCCACTGAAGGTTGTATGAAATAGACATGAGTAGTAAGTACAGTGGCAGTGATTTGCAGTGCATCTGGGTCCTAAACTTGGCTATAAGAAGCTCTCACAGCATAGTGCTGCACTTTAAGCTCCTTTGCTCCTCCCTAGCAGCAGGTGCTCTAATGATTAGAGCTCTGAGAGTGAAGATATAAAAACCTGCAGTTAGTGCTGATGTTGGAGCTCTTCCTTGGGTCAGGCACTTACAACTCAGTGCAGGGTTACGCTTCTGCGAGTGAACCCAGTGAGCATTATTCTAAAGCACATGAATGCCATCCAAATGCTGCTGGAGGTTGTGCCATTCTTGCCAAATTATATCTGTATTGGATCCATTGCAAACCAAGTCCTGAAGGAAAACGGGGAAAAAAATAAAATGATGAGGACCTTTCTGGATCTGACTTGCAAGCATGGGTATCCATTTTGTTTGTCCTGTAAGCTCTCCAGCAATGAGGAAAGCAAATGCCAGCCTTGAAAAAATGTGGTCCTTCTTTTCTGTCTTGTGAGAGCGTGGACTTGCATTGCTTGCCTTGCTGCTGCTGTGCTCTGAGCCTGCTACCAAGGACAACCATTCATATAGTTTTGAGGAAAGCCTAGGCAAGCCGGAGCCATGTACCTTTAACGTTGTGTTATATAAGCTTTTGCAATCTCAAAAACAAGAATTTTTTTTTGATGGACTGGAGGATCAAAAAATCCTTGCAGTATACAGGGCTATTTGGTTTTAGCAAGAATTTTGTTTGGGCTGTAATTGAGGAATAGATGTCTCCAATTTATTTTTAGGTACCCTTTCACTGAGTTATTAGGCATGCCTGACAGTCTGGTGCAAAGAACACCTTAGAGAATTAAGGGAATTTTATCTCCTTCCAAACACCAGGGAGGTGAGATACAGAGACTAAAACCCACATCCTCAAAGGAATGTAGATTTGTAATTTGCACTGCAAACTGGTAGAGATAGCAGCATTTCCTTAAGGTTAGGGTTAAGCTGATTGACTTTTCTGGTATAGAAGCATGTAATTGATTATCTCGGAGGTCCCGGGGCTAAGCACTTTCCTCAGATCATGTCTGCTGGGGCACATGGAAATAAGCCCACATGGCCTGAGTCACTGCCGCTGCCCCGATAGTGTTCTTCTCTCTGAATCAGCTGACTTGAGCTCTGTCTGGGGGAGCCAGGTGGGAAAGTAATCTGATTTTGGTGAAGTTATTACAGGTCTCTCCTTCCAGACTTAGCGCAAGACCTTTCTCTCTCAATTTTGCTATTACCTTCTTCTCAGCTGCGCAGTTCTGAGAGCCTGGGCAGCCTCTCCTCTCCTTGCCTAACCTCTTGCACGGAGCCATGACTTTTCCAAAAGGACTCTGGCTTGCTCTGCCAGCGCTCCTTCACTTCGCTTTTTTTTCCCCTCCCTGCAAGCCACAGCGAAGCAGCGCTTTGCTATTCTCCAGGGTGGGGGTGGAAGTAGGTCACGGTGTCACGTAAGGCAGCTGCGCGTTAATACGGAGCTAGGTGAGCGGAGCATACAAACTGTCGGATTGGAGAAGATGAACGATGAGCTCCGCGGGATGAACGAATCCATTAGGGAGCGGTGGAGGCAGGTGGCAGCGCACGGCTCCTGCGGGGCGCCGAGGAGCGGTAGGCGCCTACTGGGGCTGCTCGGTGCGCCCCCTGCTGGCGAAGGGCGGTCTCGTTCTTTTCGTTCTGGTCTGGAGGTGTCTTTATCCCTTTAGTAACTCGGGATACCATTTGCAGTTCAGATGTGTGTAGTTATCTTGGCTCCTTTTAGCTTGGAGAAGGGAAGGCTTCAGGGAGGCCTCATTTCAGGCTTCCAGTACTTGAAAGGAGTTTACAAGCAGCAGGGGGACTGATTTTTATCATTTTCTATTTTTCACGTGATCTGATCGTGATGGGACAGGAGGGAATGGCTTTAAACTAGAAGAGGAGAACATGAGGTTAGAAATTAGGAATAAATTCTTTACTCAGGGCAGTGAGGTGCTGGCACAGGCTACCCAGAGGAGCTGTGGGTGCTCCATCCCTGGAGCCACTCAAGGTTGGGCTGGATGGGGCCCTGGGCAGCCTGAGCTGGTGGGGTCTCTAACGTCTCTTTCAACCTAAACCATTCTGTGATTCTTTCCTAATCTGTCTTTATCCTGTTTATTAAAAAAAATAAAAATCCCAGCCTCAGAAGGCAAAAGTGGTTGGTGTTTAAAATTAGTGCCTACCAAAGGCACTTAATCTTGCTGTATTTCTGTAGGCACGGTGATTGTTTTTCATTTTTCATCAGCCTGGTTAGAGCGTTGTTATTGTTACTTAAGACAGGTTCACTTGGAGGTTGTTGTTGGTCAGTGTTCATGGCTTCCATGCTCTCACTCAAAGAGCCTCTTCAAAATCTTGGAATAAACCTTTCTTTCTGTCCAGGGGTTGAGGGCTATAGCAAGGTGAAATCTTTTGTTTTTTTACACTTTTCTGGTAATTAACAGGGCTGGTAGAGCGCAGTCAGGGAACCTTCTGGCACTGTTAACATCTGCTGCTGCCTGAGCTGCACAGAGAAGCAAGTGCTGAAATCCTGTGTCTAAAAGATGATTGATTGCCTCCATCTCTTCCTGTTCTTCAGTCGATTTTCTTTTCCAAATGCTTGGCAATATTGGTGAGTGGTGCAAGCACAAGTCTCCAGTCTAACCAGAGTTTTCTTCTGCTATTGGCTCTGTGGTAGAGACTGTAAGGTTAGCTTTAAAATGGGTTTGCCTAGAAAGAGACAGATTCAGGCAGATGCCATCAACTAATAGGCACAGGCCAGAGACCTGCAGCCAGTTGCTTCTTTAAGCATGGTGTCTGCTGGTTGAGTTTGACTATGGCATGCAGTAAGTTCTCCCAGTCAGAATGAGAACCTCAACAGTGCCAGCTGCTGATTATACCTTCTGTGTTAAAAATAAACGTCCAGTGTTTGAACTGGCTGGTTTTGAATTCTACCTTCACTATGCTTTTAAAAGATCTTAGCTCCAAGACTCTCTGAATGCTGTACAGACATTAGCAAGCCTTGATGATGCTCCTTTGAGGCCGCCTGGTAAGCAGAATTACTCAAATTTTCAACTTTGCAGAGGACTCCCATACCAAATCTGTTCTTTACCCATTTCTTCTTTCTTTCTCTCTCCCCATCTCTCTTCAGAAATTGCAACAAACCCTGCTTATTGGCTGCTGGATTGAATTCTAAATACTGAGCCACATGCAAATTTTGTGATTGGTTTCATTTGTTCCAACGAGTGAAACTAATTGTCTGGATCCAAATATAATTAGATGAATCTAGATCATAAGTCTGGGAATTGCACCCAAAAACATGAAGTTGATTTCCCTTTGTTCTCTCGTTTCACTGAATAACAATAGCGAGTACTAGCCTTTCCTGTTCAAAATCTATTAGCGCCAATGAAGCCTATAAAGAAAAAGTGTGACAGCCTATGGGAGCAGCACATCTTTACACGCTTGCAGAACTGGAGTGGTGGAGGCAGGTAGCTATACATGCCACAGGGAAGATGCAGACAATTCGCTTTTTATTTTTTCCTAATACCCCAACCTTTGTATTTTTACCCTTATTTGATAGTTTTTATCACCTGTTTTTCCTTATTGTGAAGTGACAGTAGTTTAACCGTTGTTTTGTCATACGGAGGTGATGCAGGTTCTTGTCAGTCTTGGAAGGACTCTGAGATCAGTGATTCTACTCTGGTGTTTAAACTCTGAAGGCTTCTTAATGTCTGCATTGAGTCTGGTTTTGTTTTTCTTCACCCTGAGAGATCTCACCCACTAGCAACCCCAGCACAAGCAAGAGAACAACACTGTCTCTTTAGTATGGTAGAACGCATAACTGTTTCAGAACGCACTGATGCTGTGGCATCAGTCTGAAAGTTTGACTATCGTAGAGCTTTTAGGTTAGTTGCTGTTCTGCTAAAATAAAAACCTGAGCTCACAAGTGACCCTGTGGTGAGGCTTGAATGACTTGTTTGCTTTGTTGGGACTAATTCATAAAATAGGCCCAGAGGAAATAGACAGGAAAACATGCAATTCATAATAACCCCTCCAGAGAATAACTCATTTCTTTCTCTTCCAGTAGTATTGTCAGGCTTCAGCACACTTGAGAACAGACCTGGCACAGGCAGTACAGATAAGCTAATGAAAGGATGAAGAAAGGTTGTCTTTTTTTTTT
>PPHD01018188.1:0-14681 GCA_002909625.1 Bambusicola thoracicus
CTGTTCCAGTGCATCACCATCCTCTGGGTGAAAAACTTCCCCCTAATATCCATATATAACATATATATGTGATATATATAAAAATAAATTAACTTATACTCCCATAAAAGATACAGATTTTCAGAATTCTCCCGATAAGGCTGGACTTGGCAGATTTGTCCCTAGGATGTTGAAAGAACAGGTTTTCAGAATCAAAATCATCTACAGAACTAAACCATTTCTGATGGTCTGAAACGCAGAAGCCCGGCAGTGTTTATGAAGAGCAGATGTGAGTTAAGTATACTCTGTTTAAATTGTTTCATCCTGCCTTCTTCAAAATAGGGACAGTGTGACACATCCCAAACCTAGGTGAAAGCACATCTACACCTGGGAACATGCACGCCAACCTTGAGGTGCAGCCTGACAGCACACACAACACAGGGACATTAACAGTTCCCTATGTTCTTCTGCCCTCGCTCAGCTGTGGGCTGTCCTGGTTATTGTGCAGATCATAGCCTTTTTGTGCAGTGGGATTTCATTTTTTTTTAAGCTCCAAGGATCAGATTTGATACCTCACTGACTAGTGGGAACTAAAGTGATCTTAATCCTAAAGTTCTATGATCAATGCATCATCTCACCTGGAAAGCTCTTAACAGAAAAAATGGAAAAGGACACTGGGTAAGTAAGAAATCAAAGATGAGCTTAAGCTGGGTGAAGAAAAACGAAGTAAATTAAAAGGAGGACAGTAATAAATTATTCCTAGGATTATTTAGGTTTTGAGGACTTACTAGAAGCTTACAGCAAAGAGAGTACAAGGTCCTTTTTCTATTCATGTTAGTGAAAATCTGAAATATCCCTACGTTTACCCAAGCACAAAAAGAGATCTGGGCTTTGGCCAGAAATCTGGGAAAGCTGAAGGAACTAGCATTTACTTATACAGACTTACTTCTTGTTCTGGTGCGTATAAAGGAAACAGTGGTACATGCACCACAGTTATCCAGTCAGCTTGTATATACATGGGCTGATATATATCTAAACATAGATATGTATTGAGTGTGTGTGTGTAACATACACAATACCACACCCTGTGTAAAGGAAGCCACAGCCACACACAATACAGGTAAACAGAGCAGTCCTGGGCAGCTCCAGAAAGAGTGATATCAAGAGACATCAACCCCATGAGAAACATGGCGCGCACACACACAGTGGAAACAAAAATATACACGGTGTTCAGAGCCTTGAAAGTGAAAGAAAAGAAAGGAGCTCAACTGAGGACAATTAGTGTTTGTTTATCTATATATATTAAAAAAAATGATATGCAGAGTACTCACCCAATAGTGGGACTGATATTGTGATCAAAGTGGTCCTGGACAAATCGACAAACAATGCTTGATTTCCCAACCCCAGTATCCTGAAAATAAAGAGAGGCATACAGTGAGTTCAGGAGACCCTAGATACCTGTATTTCATTTGAAGACACAGTCAAAGATTGATTTGTGAACACGAACTTTTCCATACACTGGTAGTGCTAGCTTCACAGATGGTTTCATGGCAAGATAGAGCAAACACATATGGTATTCAATTTGCAGGAGCTTCAGGTATTTGAGAATTCAGGAGCCCAGGGGGCCCTCTGTGTCAGCTGTGTTACCAGACTGGCATGATGCAGCACTCCTTGGAACAGGGCACAGCTTGCTCTCTGTGCTGTGATGCAGCTCACTGCTTCCATTTGAAGGAAAACCCTTACTGCCCTGTCACAATCAGTAAGCAAAAATAAGAGCAATGCAATACTGGAATCAAATGTAGAATCCCTCCCAGACTACAGGGAATAAAGGGAAAAGAAGGGGAGAGAAGCTTGACATTAATCAGAATTACTATTTTAGGTATTTAAGATATGAACAAGTTCCCTGAAAAGCAGCATTTTTCAGTTTCTCTCTGCTCTCCCAAGCAGCCTTGGTAGAAGAACATAAGTTAAACAGAGTTGCAAAGGAAAAGGCATAGCTGGGTCACCGTGTCTCCCCAGGAAATGCAAAGAACCTCCTCAGAGATGAAGGGAATGCCAAGAAATCGATCCCGCCCTTTCCCAGACATCAGCAATGACCGCCCAGGGCCCAATCTAAGTCATTAAGAAGTCAATGGAAAGCTTTCTATTATCATCATTAGAACTGACTCCAGAACCTCACCTGTAGCCACACTTTTTAAGACATTTGAGTAATTTTATATAAGTTTTTCACAAAGTGCCAAGAAGAGACAGGGCTACACATGTAACTACAGTTAAAAAGAAGAAAGCCTTGGCCTTTCCTGTAACCAATTTTGCATCTTTTTTAATATTCTTCTCAAATATAAAGAGTGCCAGCATTTAATTTCCTTCTGCCAGGTTTAGACAACACTGTATTGCCACTGCAAGCAAAGCTTTATATACCTCACTTAGCAGAAAGCCATCATCTCAACTCTCATATTTAATTCAAGGCTGTCCTTAGTCAGCTTAAAAGCCACAATAAATGCTCATGCAGCAGATACAGTTGTTTATCTACTGTGTCCGATCAATAGAAAGAGACAGATCAAAGCCAGTAAAAGTGTTTAAAGCCAGCCCTGCAGCCTTTGATCAATAGCAGCAACGCATCCTGTTGCTCTTCCCAAATTTTGCCTTTGTTATCGATTCCAGCTGAGCTCTCTGTACAACCACTACACCAGGGTGGCACAACACGTTACAAAAAACAGACAATCCTCTGTGCTGAAACTGAGGATTGAGTAATTATTATCCTGGGTTTTAAAAGCCATGGAGAAAAACAGAGCTACCACCTACTGAATGCGAGGAATTATATTTCCCTCTGGTGGGGACACGGTTTTTGCCACTGCATTCAAAACTCCATATTGGTTCCTGTGACCTGATGGTGCTCTAACTTCATAGAGGTTTTTTCCTGCTCCCTCACTGGGTCACTAAAGATGTGCAAGTGCAATTACATCCCTTGAGCAATAGGAACTCTGGGGGGCTCCTCAACAGCCACAAGCATGGACCAAAACTCAGATCAGCTTCCTGGAAGCCCCAACCTCTTCCATTTTTGGTTCAGAACGCTAACCACCATTTAGTCCTAACGTTAACTAACCTCCAGAAGTTTTAGTTTCTCTCACAGCTAAACTTAAGTACATGCCAGTCATGCCATTAGCCCTCAAATACCTTAAGGGCACCCTTAGACTTTGCTGCTGCGGTTGCTTTGACGACAGAGGGGGCAAAATTTATTCTTGGTATAATTTCAGAGAAGCCAACAGACCTGCAGCACATTGTAAGCTGGCATATGCTGTTCAGGAGCAGCCAATTTACAGCATGAAGGTGTTCAGCTGAGATGAGCCTCCCAATCCCTGCTTCATTGCCTCAAAGACCTCAAAGGCCAACTACATGAGTGCCATCAAAGCACAGAGGGGAAGAAAATGAAACAGAAAAACAATCAGGCCATGATAACCATTTTATCACTGTATCGGAAAGCTAAGTTAGAAAATTCTCAGTCCACCTTACTGTGCCCAGAGCTGTCAAGCAAAACACCCACCTGCCTCAAAGCAAAGCAAACTGGGATGTATGGACACTACAGAGCTCAAAAACTTAACAGTAATCTTCCACAGTAATCAGTCCTTACCTTTTACTGACAAGAGGGAACAGCGTTCCAGACAAATCTTACAAAAGTGAAAGAAATCATGGATGCTTCAAAGAATTAGAAAAGGCATTCATTTCCCAGCAGGGTGTTCAATTAAACCTCCTTACTAAAGCCATGCAAAACACTCCTGCTGCAACCTGCTCTGTCCTTTGCTACACAGCCTTTCCCTACATTTATCCATTCTTCTAAAAACAAGGGAGAACACAATCACCCTTCCTTTGTTCCTGTTCCTTCTTCTTCAAAGTCAAGCGACTTGTCTTGGGAACACTCTTGCTTGAGGTTGACTTATTTTTTCAGTCCTCAGAGTTCTCCTTTTCACAACCCTCAGCCCAGTTCTTTTGTTTTCCTCCATGTTGGTACACACGTAACATCAAACGCACAAGGAATAAAAGTGTTACCCTATGGTAGAGGTCGCAGAAGCAATGAGCTGAGTGGATTTGACAAGCTTCAGAAACTGAGAATATATCCTTAAGAGTTATGCTGCACTTTAAGGAATAGATCCTGTAATTCTTCCAAAGAATCCTTATCCATGTGAAACTCAATGGTTTCAGCCCTGCATAATGCGCACATCACAATCAAGAGCATACCACTCCATGGAAGGAATAGCAAGCATGGAATATGTCCATAGTAATTACTTTGAATCAGGGTATTCTTGATGCACATGCAGTGAGCAAGAACAGCACATGCTGTCATTTGCATAGTGAGAACAATTGGATGAGTCACAAGACCAATTTCATGTTTCTCCTTTCTTCTTCACAAGCCTTGTAGCACATTTACAAAATTACAGTTATAAACTACAGAGATAAGCAAAAGAGGCTGGAAAAAAGGAAAGGAGTGGGAAAGAAGTGAACTGTTATTAGCTCACCAGAAACATCCACAACTTCAGAATGTCCTCCAGTCTGCAAAATTGATATGGAGAATGGCTTGAGAGCAGGCCTGAGGAAAAGGTTTTGGAAGTGTTAGTTGATGAGACTCAACATGAGCTGGCAATGCATGCTCGCAGCCCAGAAGGTCAATCATATCCTGGGCTGCATCAAGAGAAGTATGACCAGCAGGTTGAGGGAGGTGACTCTGCCCCTCTACTCTGATCTTGTGAGACCCCCACCTGGAGTACCGCATCCAGATCTGGGGCCCCCAACACAAGAAGGACATGGAGCTGTTGGAGCAGGTCCAGAGGAGGGCCATGAAGATGATCAGAGGCCTGGAGCACCTCCCCTGTGAGGACAGGCTGTGAGATCTGGGGCTCCTCAGCCTGGAGAAGAGAAGGGGCAGCCGACAGGAAAGCTGGGAGACTTTTTATAAAGTCACGTAGCAACAGATGAGGGGAAATGGTTTTAAACTGCAAGAGGGTACATTTAGACTAGATATTAGGAAGAAATTCTTTACTGTGAGGGTGGTGACACTGGAACAGGTTGCCCAGAGAGGTTGTGGATGCCCCCTCCTGGAAGCATTGAAGGCCAGGCTGGATGGGGCTGTAAGCAAGCTGCTCTAGAGGGAGGTATCCCTGCCTATAGCAGGGGGTTGGAACTAGATCACCTTAAAAGGTCCCTTCCAACCCAAGCCATTCTATGAATCTATGATCTCAAGCAGTATCAGATGCTTCTGATAAACAAAAGAAACCAATACACGCATGACCAAATGTTGATCTTTTTGTGCCTTAAGCCTGAAAATGCATCCTCTCCTCTTGTAAAATCCTCCACCCAGATTCAGATGTGAGGATTTAAGAGCATAGAGCAGCTCCCACCCACACCTCTGCTCACAAAGGACCTCCCCAGCTCCTCTCAGCTTCCATCTCTGTTAAAGAGAGAAAGCTGCATTTCAAGCCAGCAGAATTACAGCAAGCTGGCAACTCAGTTGCAGGCCAACAACTGAGATGCTCATTTCTGTGCTGCTGTGGGTCAGCCAAAAGAGGGAGATTAAAAAAACATCACAAAGTTTAACATGAGTAATATATTAAAAAAGAAACCTGTTTTCTCATTACAAATAGGCAGTTGGTATAATCCTCCGTCCACTGTTCCAGGCATGTACACCCTGGCAGGGAAAAAAAAAATCAACTCTAATTTAAATCTGGATGTCTCATTTATACCTTCACATCACAGCAGGACTCAGTCCTCCAAGCACTTTCCCAAATGGCACAGAGCTACAGGACTCTGTAAACACATCCCCAGTCAGGACCTTATTCTTCAGCCTGACACATAACAGCTTTTAATAGATGCAGATGGGTCAAACCCTACTGTGCTGAGCAAACTAAATCCTTCATGTAAATTCTCTAAGCGTTGAATTCACAAGAAATCCACACATATTGTGACTGATGACTAAACCGCAGCCCCATAATTATGCACACTGCTGCAACAGCTATTTTACTCTTGACAATGCAGAATCCTTCTATCTTTACACACATGGCTTTTTAATACACGTAAAGTTAAATTAACCATTTAGTTCTTTTATGACTGCACGATTTTGGAAATGCAAGAGGAATACTATCTGGTATTTCACATAAGGAAACAGCATGCTAAAAAAAAAAAACATACTGAAGAAACTGCCTTCTGCCCTCTCCAGAAAAAAGACAGAACATCTGGCTTGTCATTATTGCAGATCTCATGACTAACTTCCCATTTCAGCTTTAAAAGAGGGTTCAGATACCCTGGTAATGGGTGCCACAAAGACCTGCATTGAGAAGTAAAGAAGAACTGAACTCTACAAAACGCAGATGCAACACACGATTCCATTGAAAGGACTGGAGATTTCCCATCAACTCACTTAAATCCAGCATTTAATCTAAGGTATTTCAATATGTATACATTTTTACAGATCAAAAATGTCTGCTCCTCTAAACGTGGTTGTTTGGTGTGTTTGTTTTTGTAATAACTAAGATTCATTGAGATGTGGCCTCAATTAACTGGAGGAGTTGGATTGGATGATCTCCAGAGGTCCCTTCCAAACCCAACTTCTAAGTGCGTGCAACACAGCCACATTCAAATGCAGCCACCAAGGATATTGTCAGCATACCTCCTGGTGGGATAATGCTGCCCTGTGTCACCTTACAGTTACAGATAGACAGGAAGAGAAAAATAAAGGCCAGGTCAACATACAGAACAAAGATACAGTCAAAGAGCTACGTTGCTCTCATAGAAGAGAATTTGCTCAGAGAGGAAGCTGGCTGTTGCTTGTTATTGAAATAAGGAACAATTCCTGGCTCCCAGTCATATAGTCATGCCAATGGACAAATTTCTTGGCTGGTTTGTTACTAACTGGAAAATGAGAAGAGCTGGTTTACGCTCAAGATTTCCCAAGTTTTGTTACGCTGACTTGATGCCTGCCAGCACCATCACATAGGAAGGAGAGGTCTTTGCTTTGCTGAGGGCAGAACTCCCATTGCTGAAGCAATCAAGATGTACAGATGAGAATATTTGAGTTGGTATGAAGTCGCTAAAAGGGAGAAAACTGTCCTTTATTATCAATACATCAGTATTTTTAATGCAAAAGAAGGCACTCAATCTCTTCAACTAGTCAGGCAAAGCTGAGGTAGAAAGATGTGGTTTCAGCTTTTGGGAAAGAAAAAAGACATGCAGAGGCTTTTCATTCTAGTAGCTCTGTATAACACAGCTGGTCCAGACTTGGCAGTTCAGCCACTGCACATTAAAATAGCCGTTCTTTCCACTGTCAGAATTGGCCACGATTTAGTTCCTGATTTACAGCTGAATCCCCCTGGCCCATTCCCATTAGCCACAGCAGGACTTTGATGGAATTTGAAAATTCACAGCAGCATAATCACATCGCAGTGCTGCTAGGTGGCTGGCATTTTATTAGCTATCATCAAACAGATAGCTAGGCCTGCACTCCCAAGTAGCGCTGGGCAAAAGCAGAAATGTGTGCTCAGCTCTAGTCAAGCCTGCTATCTCAGAGGAACATCACTCCTTGTGCAAGAACTGGCATGCAGCACTGAGATACCCAGGCTGCATTCCTGCTGCTCGCACAGATGCCAGCTCTTAGCCAAAAGGTTTGAGTAAAGCCGAGTACGGGAATATTCCTGGTCTTTAAGTTCCAAAATGCAAGGTAAAAATTCATGAGAACTGCTTCAGTTCGCAGCCTGCTTTACTCCTCCATGCCTGCCGTTAGCATTTCAATCATTACTCAGAAGATCAGATGCAGGCAGCGTTGCAATATTTTCCATGTCTTACTAATCCAGTTACAGCTGCTCTCTAAGGCTGTGGCAGGCAGCTCGAGGAGCATCTGAAACCAGCTCTGGATTTTTATCAACCGTATGAACATACAAGGAAGAGTTATGCACAAGCGATTCCTGACCACAGTTTCCATGAATCATCCTACCCAACAAACTTCTGCTTACCTTAAACACATCCCTTGTCTTTCCCTGAATTTGGGTATCACTTACATTTCTGAAGACACTGCTATGAGAAGAAATAATACCTTTCACAGGCCCCGTGTCCAGAAACGGTCCTCGGACTGAATGAACCTGCCAAGCATTGGGCCCACCCCAGTAAAGACCCAAGCACCTGCAGAGGGATGGCCTCTGGGAAGAAGTATACAGAGCCTCCTGCTGGATTCAGTTTTTCCATCTGCAAGACGTATCAAGCGAGCAAACCCCACCACAGCATAAGCACACAAAGGAAAACGCAAGAGCAGGCCTCAGGCTGACACACGGGCTCCCAGCTGCTTCAGAAGCATCATACTGCCTGTGACTGTAGGCTGAACCAGAGGAGAGCAGGCTGAGGTGCTCTGAAGCTTTGCCTCTGCTGTCAGAAGAACGCGCTTCTCATTCAGGACACGTAACTTCTGTAAATTCCAGTTCTCCGTACAGTTCTCCATTGTAAGAAATAGATCGTTTCCATGACCTGATTCTCAGAGCAGGTCTTTCTCCTCTTGGTTTGCTAGCAGCCACCTTCCAGAACTGCAGCACTGGGCCATAGGCAGCCTGCTACCCAAAGTAGCTGGCTTTTCTGCTCTGGAGCCCCTCCCACACAGGCCCTCTGCCAAGTGGTCCATTCACCACCACCTTGAATTGACTTTATCCATAACCTCTGGAATTCTGAGGATCCTGCAGAAGCCTGGCAGCGTACTGCTGCAACAAGAGCTCCAAGCAACATCAGGCACAGTCCTCAGCCACAAGGGACGTACTGGACTTGCTGCAACAGTCTGTGGGACATCTGATCACAAAACAAATTCCCAAGTGGAAGAACTGGAAGTAGAGTTTGCCTCCAGGACCATTAACAAGCTATTGTGCAGTTTCCCAAATAAAAGGTATTTGCCAAATGAACAGGAACACTACTGCTGAACACTGGAGCAGAAACACAGAATCATTAAGGGTCGGAAAAGGCCACTAAGAACATCTAGTCCAATTATCAGCCCACCACCACTAAACATGTCCCTCAGTGCCACATCTGTGTTTCTTAATGCCTCCAGGAACAGTGATTCCACCACCTCCCTGGGCAGCCTGCTCCAATGCATTACCAGAGCTCCTCAGGATCCCAGAACACATTCGTCTTGATGCAACTGTGCTTGCAAGGGCAGGGTTACTTCACAGCTTAACACTTCTCCAGGTACAGCTCTTCTGCTCTTTTTTTCCCCCCATCACAGCCCTTTTGGACCCCTCTGTGAACTGTTCAAGAACATTCCTGTCCGTGTTTCTATTCTTCTCTACAGTTGTAATACATAGTAACATCAGCACCTTTTAAGTAAATGGATATACTACTCCCCCATCAAGTTAAGATGGTTTGCGTCAATTCTCCCACAGCAAACCACCCCTCCCCTACACATCAGTTGTAATTGCTAGTGTAATTTCAGGCCAACACAGGTGTTGTGGAGCATGAAATAGCTGCAGAGTAAGGTGTTTTCCTCTGGTATGCATTAGAATTAGATTAACTGCAATTCCCCTCTCCAGGCAGGGAGCACACCGCCTGTTCACAGAGATGTTTTTCTATCCCAGTCAGGTCAGTCTTGTCATATTACAGCACAATCTCTCCTCCCACGTTTGCAAGGACTACGTTTGGCACTGGTTTTTGGCTCTACAGGTCCCAACCTACTGGCTGTTAGAGGGAAACAGGAGTGAGTTGACTTTACCTTGTAACAGCATCATGAGGATTTCAATCAGTGAGAGCCGCAAAGTGCTTAGATGCTACAGTGATAAGGAACCTCTGAAGTGTCTGGAGAGTGAGTTTGTTTGGTATATGTACTCTCAATACTACCTGCATATCACTAAGAGCCATTTTAAAAGAAGGAAAAAAACAGAAATGCATCTGCTAGCCAAGCCTTAGTGCATCATACACTCACAGATGAGACAGCATTATCTGATCCCTTCTCTATCTGTTTTCACTTGGCCACACTGAGTAGCAATATGCATACGGTGACTGCCAACCCTGCCTCTCCTTGGAGCTGGATATGTCTACAGCTACCTCTCCTGCTCCCACTCAGCCCTCGTAGCAAAACATCTGCTGCCAGGTTTTGGGCTGACATAC
Organism: Bambusicola thoracicus; assembly: GCA_002909625.1. NCBI lineage: Eukaryota > Metazoa > Chordata > Aves > Galliformes > Phasianidae > Bambusicola > Bambusicola thoracicus. The sequence goes on from PPHD01018188.1 coordinate 10,099, forward strand.
TAATGTGATTATTCAGCATGTGGTTTCCTTCCACATGCATCCTGCACACATCCTACTGTGGTAGGAAAGTTGGGCACATACAGCTTCTCTGCTATCTGCTTTACTTGGAGCCAGTGAGCACAGTCCTGTTTGTTCTGCCATTTTGCAGATTTTCTCTGAAAGCTAAAAAAAAAAAAAGACACTTTTTAAACATTCATTGTGACAGGTTCTCTCCCTTGCCCCATACCAGGTCCTAAGCTCAGTAATCTTCCAGAGATAGAAAACTCTAATGTCCATGTTTCAGATACAGCTTCAGTATTTTGTGTCATCCTTTCCTCTTGCATAGGCAAAAATATGTTTCCTACACTCCCCCAAACCTGAACTGCAGTATTAAGATCTCCCCATCTATCTTCGTCAGAGCCTCCAATACACACCGTGGCCTCGCCAAACCAGACAGTACGAAAGCCAAGAACATTTTGTCATCCTTTCAAAGGGATGTGCTTGGCCAGAGATGAGAGACCATACTAGTGTTTGTATAGGAGCTAATGTTAACAATAAATTCACTCTCCAAGAGTCGTTCACATCTTCACATGTGAAATACCTCATGAAACCAGAACTAAACTCTCTTCTAAAGAGTTTACAAGATTATTCTGCAGTCCTAACAAAGGATCCAGATGTGGGGACTCAAGAGACAGTACATCATCACTTAGAAAGAAGACAAGACCGCTGGAAAGACAACCCAGTCAGAAGGAGTGCTATCTGTCCTTCATACATAGTCCAGTGGTTGAACTGGCATTAAAGCAGCAGTAAGGAACAAATTGTTGTTTAACACTGTGGTAGCAGTGGGTGTGAGGACTATCAGTCACTTGAACTACCCACAGTCCAGGAAAACACAAAGTGGCATATATGACTGCTGTGCTCACTCAGTGCTTACAAACTTGGCTGCTCTTCAGTGACCTACCAACTCCTCTCCCTTACCCTAAAATTGGCATGGGATTACAAAGCACTCCTTATTTATAAAGAGGGTGGTAGAAGGGAAGGGAAAACAAAGTTGCTCCCTTCAAAGCTATTTTTTAAAATAGCTCCAAGACAGTAAAAACAAATAAAACCACGATGCAAAACAGAAACACAAATAACAAGAAAACAAGGCCTGTGGGTCAGTATCAGAACTGCCTCAGCTTCTCCCTCTTCAGCTCGACTCTGTTGACACAACACTGCAGAATGTAACAAAAAATAACACTGCAGTTAGTCTAGAGATTTAAAGCATGGGAACACTCAATTTTTAAAGCTCATCTATTCTGGTCATAAAAACCTCAAATCCATACTCTCAATTTAAATACGTACATCTCATCAATGCTCATACTGCAGCGTAAGCTAACCACTCTGCCACACTAGCATGAGGGTGGACAGCAGAGATGATAGCATTCAGTCATTATTAACACTATTCAGAAACTGTTTCGCCATATCAAACTTCCATCTGGTTCTCTGCATTGTCTCTTACACATTCCATTCCCCTCACAAGTTAACAAATTCAGTACAGTAGCTGAACCATCAAGAGAAATAGAGGATATTAAATTAAAAATCAAAAGAGCAGAATCATCATTCAATTTCTTCTGCCCTTGTCAGCATGTGGCAGGGAGCGCTGCAGAGGAAGCTGCACTTAGCCTGGTGAAAAGAAAGACAGGAACTTGGTGTTTATTTGCATTCCTTCACCTAAAATCGTGGCTTTTGGGGGTTCTGGCTGGCCCCTTAAGATGCTGAATTCCTCCTTTTGGACATCCTCTACCGTTTCAAGTAAAAGCATGACCTTCATAAAAAGAAGCTAGAAGTAAGGCGGTATCAGTGCAAATGAATGATGAGATGAGAGGATGAAACAAGAGGAGTAGCTTTCTAGAAGCAGTCACTTTGGAGTTATAGTACATGCCAAGGAATCTGCAAATTAAAAAAAAAGAACCTCCCCCAGATGCAAGGGGACCAGGTAGGAACCCAGCAGTGCAAAGGACACCTTAATTGGAGACTTGCTCATGCTTTCACTACAGCAAAGCAGCTTCGGAGCATACCAGCATGGTCACAAGCTGTGCAGAAGCAGTCCCATCTTTTGGGGACCTCAAGGTCAAACAAGCCACTGGCTGATGAAGTCACAGGGAACACCTCTGCTTCAAAGAGACTGCCTCAAGACAGATCCTATGGCAGAGCAACAATTCCTGATGCTCCTGTCCATGGAAGAAGGTGCACCACAAAACCTAGGGCTGTAAAACCCTCCTCCAAAGGCTGGAGGGCACTGCAATACAAAGGAGGGCATTTATATGGGAAATAGCACCACCTGGTGACTCCTAGTACTAAGGGAGGATGAAATGAGACGACATGGCCATAATAGAACAGGAAGAAAGGAGAAAGGAGTGCTGGCTTAAACGCTCAAGTGAGTTGGGAAACAAGAGCCTGGGTATGGAGGGAGGAAGATGACACGGTAGAGTTGCAAGAACTAGATAGGTGGCACAGACAGATGGAAAGAAGGGTATCTGAGCACCTTCCCTCAGAAACAGAGGCACCTCTCATTGCTGCTGTCACCAAGGGACCACTGCACAGCAATCAGCAGTGTGAACATAGCAAGGACAGCTGGAAAGGGTTCTTCGTAACCCATAGATCATAGAATTCCTGTATTAAAAAAAATCAGACAACAAAATACTGCAAAGTACAACTGTTGAACAAAATATCAACCGGAGGGATTTCTACCTGCTCATTTTCAGGAGATCTGTAGCTGTGGGAATTTATAGAGCCGCTATCACCCAAACAAGATTCATGTCTTTTCTTTATTTGCCTTCTACTCATCTCCAAATCATAGGATCCTCTTCACCAAAGCGTAACAGAGAAAAGCAGGTAAATTTACCCCAACAGAGGTCCTGAAAGTGGCAAGAAAATTTATCATCTGATACTCTTTGACACACTGTTCCATCTCTTCACTCTACCACTCCAGTTTACCTTAACAACCTCTCCCTGTTGCCCTCTTGCTGACTTCCCAGCTCAGCACCACCACAGATAGTCAAATATGATCACTTCCATGTTTACCACTTCATTTTTCAGGTGAGGAAGTGAAAACAGAGTCCCAGTTTATCAGAAGTTTCCTATGGTGGTGCTACAGGAGTGGTGGTCACTACCCATAACACCTCCCTCAGCTATGAAGGAGCCAAGCGCAAGCCTAGGTGATCTCCAGAGGATGTGAGACCTCATCAGGGAGAGGCTAAATGAAGCAAAAGTAAAGAAACTATGAAACTAAAGAATGAAACTAAGTGCTGTTTTAATGCCTATGCATTAAACTGAGAGTGATAACTCTTCGGCAGCTCAAACAGGTTACTTTTGGACAAACTTGGGAGACCTTTCACATTCACACAATGACATCCTTCTTCTACTCACTCTCTCTCTAAATGCATATTTGATATACTGCTCTTCACACAAATTCCTATTAAAATACAGTAAAAACATTAGTGAGTAACATCTGCTTAGGAATTCAGATAATTAGCCTTCAACTTGAAAAAAAGAGATAGGCATACAAGTCAACGTACCTCCCGTTTTCAATGATAACGAGTGGTGATTGCAGGCTGTTATCTCCACAGACCACATGTACACATACCAGCGTGACAATCTGGTCAAATATCATTCATCATCATTGTGCAATGCAGTGATGAGAGAAACGAAACACAATTTTTAGACTAAAAGACATAAATAACCTGAGGCTTACATAATTCAGTAAACACATTAGGCAACAGCATCCCGACAAATGTTTTTGAGTATAGTTTGGCAGCAAAAAAAGACAAAATTGAGTTATTCTTCCCAAACCAAATTCTTTTCTTAAGTGAACCTTCCCTGCATATATTTGCAGCAGCTGAAGCTTTCCAAACAACTGTATGACAAGGAGATAGTCTTTGACCTGAATTGCTGTTTCTCACAAGCCCAAGACGCCACCTCTCCTGTTGACAAATCCTATCACTAAAGCCAGAATCTCAAAATACAGGCTTGTTAGTATAGCTTACTAAATAATAAAGGAAAAAAGGTATACTTTCCCCCTATAGAGGTATTGTCACATCCTCCACTAAGTCTGGAGTCAATAATTCAATCCAAACATGTATAGTTTTGTATTACAGATTGTCCACAAATCTCAGTCTGGATGAAAACAACTTTGTTTACTGCTCAAATACATTGGCTTGATTTCTCCTACTAAAAGAAGGCAGCAACTCATACGCCATCAAATTTATGCACAACAGTTCTACACAGTATTTGAGGAAATGGCTCCTGGTATTCAGCTTACTATTTCAGTAATATTTATATTGTCAAGCAGTTGCCTGGAAAACTTGGATGGGCAAGCTTGAAGAGAATTCAGCCCTCTCTTACAAGCTCAGCAAGCAGTGCTCAGACATTCCTCCCCAGTTTGTTCCCAGGTCACCTGCAACTTATTATTGCATTTAATACCTAAGAGGAAGAAGAAAGCCACATGTATTATGAGTGCTAGCTGAAACACCAGTTAAACTTCAACTCTGGAGAAAGGACAACCTTTCTTGCATCAGTGTGTGACAGCGAGGAAGGCGGCATAGTTTCAGGGTGCAGCTATA
>PPHD01018189.1:0-14681 GCA_002909625.1 Bambusicola thoracicus
CTTATGCTGACTGTCGTGTCTTCTGAATAGCTACATGTGTTTGTATAGTTCTGTAAACTTCTTGAGAAATATTCTTTGTATAAGTACACCTTGTTGTAGGCACATTGAAAGCAGAAATTGCAGTTGTGGATTTCAGAGCTCGGGTTTTCTTTTTCTCCTACCTGTAGTCAGCCCCTGGTGCCAAGAGAGAATATCACAGCTTGGATGAATGCTATTGGACTAATTATCACAGCCTTACCAGTAAGTCAATATGTGTATCTTAAAATAAAATATCGTCTTCCACAGAAAGATTATTGACTTTCTAGAGTACATTTCAAAACTTTTTTCAGTTTGCAATGTGAAGGCAACATCTACAGATTCCTCAGAGAGCCATTCTGAAGGCTACTTGCATGCTAGAAAAACATCTTTTTCTACTTCAGCATGGAAGAAGTGAAGCTTTCTGCTTTTCTGTTTTGTTTTCAGGCTAGGATGAAAATGAGTGAATCACTCCTATTTTAAAATGTCGTTAAATTCCACGTGTGTAGTATTAATTATGAGCTACAACTACAAACTCAAAATTTTCTATAAGGGCAAATTTAATTGTCTTAACATGTGCACATCCTTTATCTGTATGTTTATATCATTCTCTCAGCTTCTTGAGAAATATTCTTAAACTATGTAAATATACCTAAGGCTGTAAAAGCAAGTGCATGCAGTATTAGTGATCATGTTTCGGTAGATGTTTTGATCTTCTGAATGTAATGACCAGGAAAGTCGAAATAGTTTTAATTTTCTTTTCTTTCTTATTTGTTGCTTATATGTGCAACAGTTGTCCTTGTGACCTTCCTCTTCCGAAGTGGTTTCTTTGTTTGGAAAAAAACCAACATGGGTTTTGTCCTCATTATTTTTGATCCACGGATTTCTCTCGTGCGTTTTCCTTGAACCTTTGTTTTTATTCTCTGGCATTTGTACCTTTTCTTTTGGTTTTCATGATGGATTTTTGGTCTTTTTGTGCTTGCACTCAGAAAATTTTTGTTCTCTTTCCACTAAGGCTTTCAACATCTGCTCTGTTCTTTTTGGTGTCTTTTACAATAGCTCTCTAAGTAATTAAATTAATGAAATATGTTGTGATAACGTCATGCCCTTGAGTGTACCACATCCACAGACGTGGATGTGTTTGTTTTGTAGTATGCATCTTAATTTTCAGGTTCATCAAACAGGTATATAAACTTCCATCTAGTTGAAAACATCTTAAAAATATAACAATGCTTCTCCTCCTTTCTCTGCTCTAGTCTTGAATGTTCTTTTCAGAAGGAATTCAGACTCTTTGTTTTTCCAGGAGCCATACTGGATTGTTCTCCATGATCACATTGTGAGTGTTATCAATAGTCCCAGCTTGACTTCAGAGACAGAGTGGGTTGGTTACCCTTTCCAGCTGTTTGACTTCACAGCATGTCATCAGTCTTACTCTGAGATGAGCTGTAGCTACACTCTGGCTTTGGCACATGCTGTTTGGCATCATTCTAGCATTGGACAGCTTTCTCTCATTCCCAAGTAGGTGTAATGACATTTGATGATTTGTCTTCGATTTTACATGTATGCTGTATAATAGCAAAGCTGTACCTGTAGTATTTATACCAGCAAATATGTAGGGAGTTGCACCAAAACCCTCTCAATAAATCACAAGTCCTTTTCCAGCTCCCTTTTTCTCCCAGCATGACTCTTATTAGCTGTAAGATTCAGAGCTCTCATCTACAGTGTGACTGCCTTTCACGACTGCCTTTTAAAATTTTTTTCTTAGCTTTATGGTTGTTTTTGTTCATTTAAACTTTTCCTAAAAATGCTGATTGTGGTATAGTTATAAGGTGTTAGCTATGGTCAGTGTGTCTTTAATTCTGGAAAGTACCCTGTAATGGCTCAGTGAGATGCTTTGCTGACTGAAAGACACAGTAGTGGCCCACTTAGTCATTAAGGCAAGTGAAAAGTACCTCTGCATTAAAAAAAATACTGATTTGACTTTCCACAGTGCTGTGTTACTGGTAAGACTAAAAACTATCGTTTGCTAATACCAAGTTTTAATGTACGGGGCGAAAGTGAAGGTGGTATGATGAATTCCTGTCAATTAGTTGTGACCATTGATTACAATGTCATGTTAAAACCAGAGGACAGCTTTTTCACTGTACGTAGCATTCTACTAAGCTTAGGTGGGATTGCTTTTTTCATTGAGATTTCTTGTTCTAGTTGGTTAAGAATGCCTAGAAATGTTCCAGAGCTTCGCTGAAACAGCTAATATTTTCAAACCATGATTGTAATTTCTAAAACGAAGGCCCAGATCCATCAGAGATAATCTGATGCTTAAGTTGAATTTTGGGCAAGAGGAGGAAAAAAGTTGGGTTGACGTAATAAGTACCTTTGAAATATTACAGGTTCCTCACAGAAGTGTTGATACCCATAGTGAAAACAGAGTTCCAGTTGCTGTATGTTTACCACCTCGTCGGTCCTTTTCTACAGCGGTTCCAGCAGGAGAGGACACGATGTATGATAGAGGTAAAGTGTAGCTCTTGGATCACTTCATACAATGTCTACTATTTTTGCACTGCAATTGTATTAGAAACTAAAGTCTGACAGAGATCTGTCGTAAACATTTGGAATTCTATACAAATAAAACTGTGCTTGCAAAAACAAGCACAGTCTAGATAAAAGGTAATCATGGTAGACATCTCTCTAGAAAAATTAGTGCTAAACCATTCATACTTAAACTCTCCTTTTGTAGATTTTGTAGGCTTTTACTCAAAGCACACGTTCTGTTGGTGTTTAAGTACTGCTTACATACCATATACCAAAGTATCATCATTACACCACTGAGGAAAAAAGAATCATTTGGTTAACCATAATGGGATTGGTTAGACTTGCTCATTTGTCCTCGAAAGAAAGTAAACAATTAGGAAACGCAGGTACTTTAAAAGCAGTACCCATTTATTAAGTTGTATAACTGTTTCCACTGTAAAGCACGTTGAAATCTGTTTTCATTTTTTGTGGTTTTGTGTCTTTGGAGACAGATTGGAGTGGCGTTTTATGAAATGCTCCTGAATGCTGATCAATACAGCTCACATCTGAACTACATGGATCCTATATGTGATTTCCTGTATCATATGAAATATATGTTTACAGGTGACAGTGTGAAAGACCAAGTAAGCAAATCAGTTATCTTCCCTTATAAAAAATTAACCATTTTAGGAAGGATTTTCGTCTGTAGCAGTAAAACAAAAAGCTTAATTTTGGATTAGTGTCTCTGTATGCAAACTGGGGAATTGGTACACTTGTATGCAGTTACAATCTTTAGCTGCAGTAGGCTTAGTGTCTCAGATCTCTGGGTTATTTTCGGTAGTGTGAAGCTTAAGATGCAGCTTTGAAGGTTCTTGAGGTCCTGTTATTAAAGCAGCCACTAGGGCAAAGTGGTATAAAATTTTGAATATTTGATGATTTATTTCTAGTTCTTCTTTAGTTTCTGTTTCCTTTAATGTAGCCTGACTTGTGACTAAAGCAACAGTGTGTCCACAGTTGGTTTTAAAGTAAATAAATCTTCTCGTTAATTCTATAATATGATGAACTTTCCAGAAGTGTAAACTGTGTTAATCACTCTGCAGAGCTTTGCTATAGTACTGTTAGACCAAGCTGGGGGGCAGGGTTAAGGGTAGTTATCACAAGAGGTCCATAACTTTACGTGATGAATAGAATGTTAACGTAAATACTGCGATCTTTTTTCATTGTGCATCTTTAATGGCTGTATCAGTGGTAATGTGTCCAGATACTCCTGATGTACTAAATGCATTTCTGTCTTACTTTATTATGCACTATTGTTCTATTTTACAGGTGGAGAAAATAATTTGTAATTTAAGACCAGCTTTGAAACTTAGGTTACGTTTCATAACGCACATCAGCAAAATGGAGCCAGCGGGCGTTCCACAGCAACCTCTCAGTAATGGGTCACCAGCACAACAACCTAGCCAAGTGCCTGTTAATGTTGCTCTGCCAGTAACACAGTGAAGTGATAGACTGGCCTTGATGTGAAGGCAGCCTTCATGGTGAAACGTCATCTGAACTGAAATCTGGTATGCTGTATAAAAGGAAAGAGAACTACATAGAGATCTGTGCTTCATTTTCTTTTGCACAGTGAAGCTAATTGTATGCCTGCCAATCTTCCTGACTATTTATATCAGACACTAAATGAGGTATATGTTGCCTTCTTTGAAAGCACTGATTAAAGTTTCTCTGCAAGCAAGTATGTGGACTTCTGAAGAGTTTACAGCATTCCTGTTCCCTACCTGATTTAAGTCATCTGGATTTTTCCTTCCTTCTATCTCTGAAATGAAAGGATACTCAGTGTATGTAGCCTGGTTTAAAAAAAAAAAAAGACTTTTCTTACATTTGGCTTCTGCATCTTAGAAACTTGGATTCTTTTTGTCCAACAGAAGAATTTTTTGATCATCATTTGGGTAGGTAAATTAAACCGTTGTGTGGGAAATCTCCGACACAAAAAGACTGCATCAATTGCACTGCATTGTAACATCTTCCTGGAGGTTGAGAAAGAGCTTTTGAAAATAACTGTAAATTTCGGGTGTACAGTTTACACTCAAGATGTGAGTGGTGGCTTTGATCTAGCATCAATTACTAGACTGGTATAGATTTTCCAGAGGCTCTCTGTATTTACTGGAAGCGTGTGTGCTCTGTTAAAGCAATGCTGTTTGACATTTTACCTTTCCATTTGGGAAATGCTGTAATTTTTATCAGGTCGCATAAATTTCCTTGATATCTTATATTTTAGATTTGTATATTCTACTTTCTTTATCTGTGTACTGTGGTCAGCAGGTGTTGGTAATAGAGTTGAAATACTTAATGTTTTGTAAATATTCATCTTGTTTGACAAACTTTTTAAATTTAAAAAAAAAAAAAAGCTTTAAAGACAGTAGTAGTAGTATTAAGCTTATTTATTTTCTGTACACTTTTATGTTAAAAATAAGGATTTACCGTAGCAAGTGCTTCTCAGGCAGACCTGAGAAGGGAGAAGTCTCAGCATGGCTTTGCAAGCTTCTGTCAGCAGTGAAACTCTTAACGTTTGTTCTCTTCCTAAACAATTTTTGGGGCATACAGCCAGAAATGTGAGTAAATGAAATGTAAATCAGTAAATGAGAGTTACTTCTGCTCTTCTTACCTGTGTCAGAAAGACAGAGAGCTGTTGGAGAGGGTCCAGAGGAGCGCCACAAGGATGATCAAAGGCTGGAGCACCTCCTCTATGAAGACAGGCTGAGGGAGCTGGGGTTGTGCAGCCTTCTCTTCTCCAGTCTGAGGGGTGGCCAAATTGCAGCCTTTCAGTACCTAAAGGGAGACTATGAACAGGAGGGGAGTCAACTCTTTGAAAGGGTAGGTAACAGCAGGACAAGGGGAAATGGTTTTAAGTTGAAGGATGGAAGATTTAGGTTGGATATGGGGGAAGTTCTTTACAGAGACAGTGGTAAGATGCTGGAACAGGCTGCCTAGAGGGGTTGTGGATGCCCCGTCCTTGGAGGTGTTCAAGGCCAGGTTGGATGGGGCCCTGGGCAGCCTGGTCAGGTATGAAATGTGGAGGTTGGTGGCCATGCCTGTGGCAGGGGGTTGGAGCTTCATGATCCTCGAGGTCCCTTCCAACCCAGGCTATCCTGTGATTCTGTGAAAGACTTGCAGAAACAGCACATCTCCTGTCTGTGCTGCTTGCGTGTTCTGACTGAACTAATTCTAACACCACAGGCATTTTCCCGAATTGTCTTGCTTCGTATTTTAGCTTGATGTGGACCCAGAGTATCCTTTTAAATATTTAAGCTAGCACCTGTTTCCAGTCAGTGGAATTTCATGGCAGTAATGTATTGTGGAAGCTGGATAACACCGTAGAAGCAAATAATGAGTGCTCTTAGCATTCTGTAAAGCTTTCTGTGTTTTGAATTTTGGTTTGTATTTTTTTCCATTTCTCATTTAAGTCTGTGAAATTAATTTGTTTTCTTCTATTACCTGCATTACAAGTAGCCAATGTGGAACTGCCACAGTAGTAGCAGAACTCCCCCACGTCGTGTCACTTTTACAGAGAACATTTATTTAGTAAGACTTGAACAACCAATTTATAATGTGTCTGGTTGAGTCAGCAGAGGTTGGTTGGTGTTAGGAAAAGGCTGTATTCCCTCTTTAACCACCTGAGGGAGACTGCAGAAAATTAGATAATTGCTTGGTTGTGTGTCTAATACTGCACTGCGCATGTCCAAGTTGGGTTTGGATTTACTAACACTTGTTATTTAAGAACATAGAATATTACACTGTTGCCCTTGCTGTTTAAAGCATCCTTTTTTTTTTCCCCTTCATGATCAAGTTTACAGGAGGGCTCACCAGATCTGTGGTATTGCAAGATCTTCCAAACGCATCTGGGAGGTTGTCAATAAGAAATTCCTACTTGCTTTTCCCTCAGTTTAATTGATGTGACTGTGTAGAGGGGACCTGGAAGAAGGATTAATGAAACTGGACAAAATACTGCTGGTTATTATGGTAAGAATGAAGAATTTTTCACCTTCAACATTTTCTTAGAGGTGATTTTTTTTAAAAAGTAGATCACTTCATGGGCTGCAACAGATGCCAGAATTGATAAGAGACTTTTGTATTTCCTGCATCTCAAAGCATGCAATAAGGTAGGATGGTATATGCCATTTCAAGTGATGGTCAGGTTCTACTATACGCTGCCTGATCAAGGAGAGCTTGTTAATGAGGCCTCCTTGCTTTTCAGCTACAAGAAGCATTGCGCTTTCCAGCTCTCATCCCGATAGGGGATTTCAACTGCCCAGATGTCTGCTGGGATGCGGTGTGGAACTCCAGTTCCAAAAGATGCTGAATGGTTTTGTTTTTCTCTGTGCCTTTGTTCCAGCAGCATCCAGAAATACAGCTGCAGAGGTTCTCTTCAGTCTTCCTGTTTCTTCACTTACATGCTGTTAGCTGTGGTCAGTGAGTCACCATTGTGTTTCAGGGCCAGGCTGAATGTGGCTCTGGGCAGCCTGGTCTGGTGGTTGGTGACCCTGCACATAGCAGGGAGGTTGAAAGTAGATGATTGTTGTTGTTTTCCTTTTCAACCCAGGCCGTTCTATGATTCTATGATCCTCTCCCCCATCCCTAATCTTCCCTTCCCATGCATGCTTGTTGTGCATAAGCTCTGTATATACCTCTGTGCATTGTAGTGTTCAGACCTGTAGTATTTCAGTTACTCCCACAGAGAGTGATCTGGGATTTGGTGGTATGTATCTGTTCTGAGATTTGCTAGGAGTGAGCTGTATTGTTGGGATAAATGGACTGTAATTATTAGTTTTTCCTGAGATGCCTGAGAATCCTGTCCATGGCCTGGTGGGCTGAACTCGTTAGGTTTCTTTCAGCTGAAGTGCCTTACCTGAAAACCACAGGCTCTAGTTCTGCACTAAGCCTGCTGCAGCACTGAGCGTTCATAGACAGCTTTATAATTTAACTTCCAATTAGAAAGTACAGATGGGATACACCTATAGGCCTCCATGTCAGTGCTACTTGGGAAGATTTTAAAGCAACCTGAATGCCTTTGAAACACAAAGCTGAACCACATAAAGAAGGAGAGACCGAGGAAGGCAATGCAGGCGCAGGAGAAAAAAAAGATTTATTAGTAGTACCTCTGTGCCTATATGTTTCATGTTATGTAGAGTCTTGATCCTTTCACGTGTTCACATGATGTTCCAGATTTGTTTTTACATAGTAATTTTCAGTGTAAAAAAGAGCAGATTTTAATGTAAAGATTTACTTGAGGTGGAACCGTTATGTGATTAGACTTGCAGGGCTTGGATTTTTATTCTGAAGGTAAAAGCAGCAGATGTTGGTGAGAGAGCAAGTTGCAGTTGGTTGGCAGCAGGGTTCAAGAAATCCATTTGACAATGATTTAACTGTCATAAAACTGCTGCTTTTTATTAGAATTGCTTCTATAAATGCTGTTAAACACATGGGCGCTTAAACATACCTGTGGTGCTGTATGCCCACCAATGAACAGTGATCCTCTTGCATTGCAGGCTCAGCTAAGTCCAAGTACCCTGTCCACCGAGCAGAGCCATGTCCATAGTTCCTCTCTTCTAGGCAAGGAGAGCTAAAGATACAGTTTCACAAGTCAAGTTTTATGTGCCTTATATTTTTACTGTCCCTATAAATATAGGAGTTTGCACATTTTTTTTTAATGTCTGTATCTGTAATGAGGGGAAGGGGGATATTGCTCTATCCATGGCTCTGAGAGGGTGCAGGCTAAGACTTGTATTACATTCCCTGGAAAATGTGATACAGTAAGGCCACAGGTGGCATCATTCTGAGGTTAACCGTTGTGCCATTGTTGAACCTCTGAATTAGTCGGTAGAGGACAGATGAATGGGAGTGGATTTAGTTGGTGGGGTTTGTAGTAAAGAGCTCCCTCTGGAGCCAGAGTGGTGATTGCAAGCCCCCACAGTTAGGCTTTTGCTCTGAATCTGCCTCCAAGAAGGCACCTGCCTCTTACCATTGACTGGCTGTTGTGCCAAGGGTCCCAGCGGTGAACTGTATGACTGCCATCCAGCCTGGTGCTGATATAATGCTGCTTAGTGGTCTCTGCAATGTGCCAAACTTAGCACAACAAGCAAGTGGAGGAAGTTCAGGTGTTGGTGGATTCCACAGTTCACCTCATGACAAATAGTTAGCCCATGCTGCAAGCACTGACAAAGGAAGAGGCAGAGAACAGACTGACGGTCCACTTGCACTGAGCCTCTTCCATGCTAACGTGAATAATGTCTCTGTCATTGTTTCCTTTTTTTTCTTTGAAGTACATTTTCGTGAGAGCAATGGCAGGTGTTTAAAACTAGTAAAACTCTTCTGAAAATTGTTTAAAATACAATTAGCATGCTCGGTGTGAAATGACAGCATAGCATTATCTGTGTGATTGCAATGGAGTTGAGAAGTACAGTGCTGACTCCTGCTGTAGCTCTAACTCAGGTGTGTCATTATTTGTTAAACACTGTCAAAATGAAGAGTGCAAAACCAGGCCCTGAGTGAACCAGTCCCTGCACTGAAGGACACACCCCCTTTTCTGCATGCCTTCATTTATAGGTTAAATTGTATAGTCAACAAAGAAAAAGCATTACTTGTTGGGCTTGTATTATTAACGTATCAAATGCTGCAAAAGTATGGTGCCTGTGCGATATCCATGAATGACTTTATGGAGGCATTTGGGAGATGGAGAAGTGCCTGAAGCAGTGAGGTAAAGGTAGGTGAATGGAAAGGAAACTGTTGATATTCTCAGAAAAGTTGTGAGGCTGAATTCTTGAAGAAAATCTGTATTGGCTCCTTTCTTCCACAGTGCTATTTCTGCTGAGATGTAATTCAGCAAAAGAGAATCTGGAAGTACCTTACGACGTCAGTATCTTCTTTGTTGTGCCTCTTGTCTGTTTCTGAGGTTTTGTTTGTTTTGAAATTCCCAGGCAGGAGCCAAACCAGTCTTTAAGGGCCCTTACAGGGGTAAATCCTGTCTTCTTTTGGACATGCTTTCTATGAAGGGCAGCCTGAACAATGGACACAGTGAAGATTGACTCCAGGCACCATGATACAGGCAGATTGGCATCTGTTGGCACATAGCTTCTTTTAACCAACAACAGCACTCTGAATATAGAGGAAAAAAATGGAAGTCTGTCAGCATGACTGAAATGAATGCAGAAGCCTTGAGTAGAGCATTTGGGCTACCAAGTAACTTGGGAGGTAGCTTGGTGATGGGAGAAGCTCTTTGAGGGTAGAGAGATTTGGGTGCTGTTCTAACTAAGCCACATTACAGGCTGAGCTGTAAAGGACCAAGCACGTTCTGGTGGCAGGTTGCTCTAGACCTGTCCACTCCTGCACTACGCTACAGCTACACAGTACAGCTACGTGCTCTTCCTCTTTGCAGGAGGAGCCTGAACATGCTCTTGTTGTATGTGTCAGTCTCTGCTCTTTGAGAAAGCATTAGGATGAGAAAAGCTCTCCCCCTGCTTAAGGGGCAGAGAGGAGCTTTTCTCATTCTGATGCTACAGTTGTGCAGGACAACCAAGACAGTCACTTCATTTGAGCTCTGCCCTTTACCTTGATAAAAGGGCAGCTTTTAATACTTACACCCTCATCTGGAATGGAGTCCCATATTAGCTGGCCTGGAGCTTTGCAGAGTTCCCAGTTTGCAGGAATAGTATGGGAGAGAGGTGAGTCCCTGCTAAGGCTCTGCGGCCCATGACACAGGACAAAATTCAGTGCTGATTTCTTTGAAAACAGTTCTGTCTGAAGTTCAAAGCAGAAAAGGCGAATTTAAGCCCCAAAGCAACATTCATGAAAAATCCTTTCATCTCCAGCAGAAAATTCAGTATTTTCCAGTGTTTCTTGTTTCCCTTCAGACGAGGAATGAATGGACATGAAGTAGCACCCCATCATGATTCACAGCCTGGAGTCTTCTGAGCAGAAATGTTTCCACATCTTTCTGAAAAAAGCCAGTGATGTTGCTTGCCTGTCTCCTTCAAAGCACTTCTTACTGCAGAGGATCTCTTCAGCTCAGCACCTCTCAGCCCTTGGGGGTCTGCACCAAATGCAGAAGAGCAGATTCTTTCTGGTCTTGACAGAAAATGGGTTTCCCTCTCTTACAGGAGAGGTGAAGCAACTGTAAGGAGAAGATAATAGTGGGCAGTTGTCTTGCTCCAATTTATAGGAGGGAGAGGAGGTTCTTTGATGTAGGTATACCCGGCCTGAGATTAAGAAGCAACGGTCCAGATGTTGGTCCAACCAGTTTATTACAAATATTAATAAGGGAGATAGGGAAAGGGGAGGATGGACACTATTACGGATTGGGGTGATGGGGAAAGGAAGGCAGGCGATAGAAAAGATAGGAAGAAGCAAGAATTTGCATTAAGCAGGGATAGTCACCACAGATCTGGCTGTAGTCCCCTTGCGCACTGTTCTGATGGTCCGAGGCCGAAGGGCAGGAACAGTGAGGCCGGTCTTAGGCCACCAGAGGGTGCAGGTACCGGGTAGGTCCAGGAAGAGGCCACAGAGTCTCAGAGGAAGCAGCAGGTCTCAGGTAGCAGGTTCAGGGAAGTCCGTAGCAAAGGATCTGATGGCAGACAACTTGCGTCGGTCGTGGTGAGGAATCTGATATCAGACCCCTTTCTTCATGAGGGATCTGTAGTCAGAAACCCTTTTCTTCATGGTTGTTGGATCCTCTTCTATCCTCTTTTCCCTGCCTACGTGACATCCCTGAGTGCTTGAGCGAGAGTCACGTGTGTACCTCCTGAGATGGCCATCTTCCTTGAGATACGTCCACACAAAAGACCATTTCCCGGCCATTATCAGCAGCTTATCCTTCTTTCCTTGCCCCTGGCCTTGTCCATCTGTGCTCCTTAAAGGATTTCACAACCCTTAGCCAGGACCTGTCCATCAGCGTCCTTCAGGCAGAAGATTTCTCTACCTTTGCCCAGGACTTGCCTGGACTTGTTGCTCAGCAAACTTTGAGTCAATGATATAAAAGATTCATCTCTTACAGCAGCGTACAGCTCTGGAGCATCTCTGAAGGACAAAGCTTTCACAAAATCCCATCACAAGCTGCTGTTTTTAATTTGCCATTTTCTACTGTAATAGCTGCAGCACTTTAACAAGGGGTGTTTGCTTTGTAAGGCTTGCTAACACTAGGCCAGTAAAAACTACATAACCTCTGCACTTCGCTAGTTAGTTGAAAATGCCCTTGGAGATTGCTTGTGTTTTTCTCTCTTTTTTTTTTTTCCTTTTCCATTTTCTTTTTACACTTTTTTTTTTTAAAGGAAAATAGACAAAGTGAGGTGAGGAGGTTTTCATGATTCCACATGGTTAAGCTCTATGTTCCAGAGAAAAAGTTGAAATTCATTTGTTTCTGTCTGTCACAGCTGCAGGACACAGCTAGGCCAGCATGGAGGGCAGGGATATGCAGAGTGGGCAGCTCAGGGCTTGTGGTAAGGTGATCTCAGCATGAGTTATCACAACTTAAATTCTGGCATTGTCCACTTTCTTTTACTTCTCCCTACTTCCGCTTTCACTGCTGTCACCTCAGCTCTTCTCTGCAGAACCAGGGGCTGCCACCCACCACCAAATCCAGCCTCCCTCAGCTCATCACTCATACAATCATGAAGGTTGGAAAAGATCTCTAAGATCATCTAGTCCAGCTGTCTACCTCTCACCAATGGTGTCCACTAACCACCTCTCTGTGTCACATCCCCCCTTCTTCTGAGCACCTCCAGGGACAGTGACTCAACCACCTCCTCCAGCAGCCTGTGCCTGACAACTCTTTTGGAGAGGAGGTTTTCCCTATTGCTGTTACATGGGAAAAGAGGCTGATCCTCATCTCACTACACTCTCCTTTTAGGTAGTGTAGAGAGCAATATAGTCCCCCCAGAGCCTCCTCTTCTCCAGAATTTCCATCCTTGACTACATGAGAAGCAGCTAAAGGCTGAGCAACGAAAGTGGCCACTTGGTAAAGTCTTTAGGGGACTTGATCTTTAAACAGAACAAGGGAAATTAAGATAATCAAGAAAATAAGAGGCCTATCCACTATCACTTCTTGGTATTATTCTGAGGAAATAATGTGAAAAAGCCATTGAAAATTCTGGAAAAAAAATAAAATGTGACGAAGCACATTTGCCAAACAGCTTTGATAAAAGGCTGTTTGTTCAGGCACTTTTCTCCCCAATCATCCCTACTCATGGGCATACATAAGATTTTGCCACCTGCAAAGGAATGCCACTGTAATTTCATTTTTCACAGCTGCCAGAGCTGTGGGCCATCACATCAGCTGTGGCAGCAGTCCAACCTCCCAAAGAGTTTTGTCAAGCTTCCTGATGATGCTTTCACTTCTCCCAGAGGCAGCTTGGGCCACTGCTTTCTTCCCTTGAAAATGAGCACTCTTGCCAAAATGAAAATGACAGGGTACTATAGTTATATTCTCTTTTTCTCTTGGTGCATGAAATCAACATTCAGAATGTTGGCTTGATAATATTTCTAGCCAGTGTTGAAGCAGAACCTTCAGTACTGCAAGCTGCGACTTTTACATACCCATTCCTCATCTAGGCCTTATTTACACTAGAAACATATGTAACTGTATGTAGTATACATTTGAGTTGTTCACACATAAAAGCCTTTTCCCACTATCACAAAATAATGGTAGGGCCCTGATGATGGTCTCTGCTCCAAGCATGGCTCAGCTCTTATAAGGAAGTGCCCTAGCATGGAGAGATTGCTCGGATGAGCTCTTTTGGGTTCTGTGTGGGGCCCAGGGGAATTCAGTCATCGTCCCACTGGACTTCTGGTGACCTCTTCCAGGGCTGACCTGCAAACCAAAACATTTCCCTGAGTGAGGTTGTTCAGCAGCCATCTACAAGTGATTAATGGCCCAAACCTTGCTAGCTGACATGAAAGCTGCATCTCAAACTTTCCAAATTCACATCAGATTTAAGAATTTAACTTGTGTATGTATGTACATACTTACTTTTTCAGATGAAATTGGAGCATGAAGCATTCAACTAGCCTGAGGGAAATGCAGGATATGTAGCTGTATGAATTAAAAATAAAGACTGTGCTCTGGAGCACATGCAGCAGTTTTGGAGTAGGAAGCTGTGCCAACCTGTGAGAGGAAAAAAAAAAAAGCCTTTGAAATAGATAGGACTCCATAGAAATCCAATTTATCTGATCCATCAGTAAGCTATTTATTTTGCTCTAGTAGATGACAAGCTGACAAAACTTATTTTAAGGAATGTTTTCAATTTGCTAAATAAATTATAAAAGGAAGGTTGCAAATGGCTGATTTCATTTGCAGTGACATAAATCCCAAGCAGATTTTTCAGTAGTGTTACAAACTATATAAAGTGATTTACAGGCTTCCTTGGCATCAGTTGTCTGTCTTTCTCTCTGAAATTAGCCAAGCTAAAAGACAAAAGTAGGGCAGCATTAAAAAAGGATTAGAATGAAATGCTGCAGAGAGGGAGTATTTGAGAAATAGAAATACTAGACACTGGAAAACGATAAAGGAATAATGGTTTGCGGTTGAGGTCCAAGGAAAGACTGCAAGAATCTATTTTCATTCTTCTCTGGTGGAGTCCTCCAAAGCAGCCTTAGTCAGAGCTCTGAGATTTACTGTGATGTTGTCATCCACATGGGTAAGAAGACTTCCCTACCTCCCTGTTGGGCTACAAAGACTTTAAAACACCCACAGAGACTATCAGAGCCATGCCACTGCCACAGAGAAATCGCAGGAAAGATCATAAACTAAACTACTGAGACCATTCCTTCCCCCAATCAGGGTACTGTCTGCTTCATCTTCTGCATCTTTACAGAGCTTCCCAAACTCATTTTGCTCCTGGGACAGCCTTTGTCAGCGTCATCAGCAGCTGACCCAGTTTCTGTGCTTTACAGAAAAAAGTCAGTTATTTGGTCAACAGCAAGGTATGAAATAACTTATATGCCCTGTATCAAATCTATCACAACTTGGATCTCAGGTAAAAATACAGAATAACTAAAGGTACAAGCAGATTTTATTTCCACCAGAGAATGGAGGGTAGACAAGGAGGTTTCTGACAGAGACATAAGCATTCTAAGAACGTTACCACCTTGATACTATGATTTTTTTT
>PPHD01018190.1:0-12679 GCA_002909625.1 Bambusicola thoracicus
TTTCATTAAAAAGGAAATTAATATATATATGAACATATTAAAGATCACTTGGTTTTGCTGAAAACAGATATAACAGCAATTAGTGCTGCTCTGCTCACCAATTTTAGCTGGTTTAATTGCATGTACCACAACACAGTCTTGCACTGTTTTAATTTGTGAGTTTAGGCTTCCTCAAATATGAAAAAGACATGAAAGGGAGAAAACAAAAATCAGATGTTTTGCTGATAGACTCTCTCTGCTCAGCTCCAAGAGGCTCTTGGGGGGTGGTGACACGCCGGCTGCCGGCCCCTGCACAGTTTACAGACCAAAGCCCAAATAACGTGAAGTTGTCATCCCACTGCTCTGTATTTATGCAGTCTGGACATTCTCAAGCAAAGTTTTCAGCCAGGAAGACCTTAGTGCTAAACACAGAAATGAAACAAAAGGATAAGGGCCAGTGGCAGAAAGCCACAAGTCCGCACGGCCTAGTGGGCCTCCGGCTTGGCTGGCCCCAGTTTTGGGTCACAGCGCGTGTGACTTGGACAGGGAGAGCAAATGCCAGGAGGGACTGGAAATAAATGTGTTTTTGAGAGGAAACTGAAGGAAGAAAACTTTTTTTGTAGTGGAGTAGAAAGGTCAGATGGTGGAAATCCAACATGAGCCTTGTGAAAGTCTAACTGCTCTGACTGCTCATTCCTTAAGTAACTGAGGCTTCAACCAAGAGAAGTGTCTAAGTTTAGGCTATGTTTTACGCTATCATTAAGTGCTTTGCTGAATCGGGACTTATAGCATCAAGCTTGGAACACAAGATTTATCCCACCTGAATTTAAGCATTTGCAAAGCAGGTATCTCCACCAGAGCTGATGCCCACTTGTTATCAGCAGGGAGACACAAGCATTGCCAGGGTGCTGTTCATTAGGCCTACTCTACATTAGGATAAGAAATACCATGCAGACGCTAGGAAGCAGAGCTGAAAACAGTTAGATCCGATGTAAACATTTACAGCCTGCGTATCTACCTCCACATACCAAACCACAACAACCTCTGATGACAGATAAGTCAGAAAAAAAATGCACTAGTTGGAATGTATCAGGCCAATGCTGACTGAGTGTTTGCAGTCAGATGGGCAAACAAAACTGAAAATTCTTTTCTTTGTGAAAAAGTTCCTGTTTTAATTGTTTTTGAGACAAACAATGGAAGGAAAGAATAGAGCGTTATGATTTCCATGTTTAAGGCATTGTTTCTTTCATATTTTCCTCTTCTGAAATTGCCTCTCTTCCTCCGCTGGCTACTGAGGGTTCAAGTCATTTTTTGCTGCGATATTCAACTCAGAACTGCCATTTTCTCTGAATGTTGTAGAGGGCTGCTCTTCTTGTGCAAGGAGATGGGAAGTAAACTTCTGGGAATTACTGCAAATATGAGAATGCCTGGAATCCCTGTGGAAAATAACTGCAAGACCCTTAGTCCTTGTTATCTCTGAGTCTGCATATTTTTGTTTGGCTGATTAGCAGTGGGACAGGATGATAGATGAGCTGGATACTAAAGCATCACACTGGTTCTCTGCCTCTGGGAAAATGCTGGTTCCAGGACAAACATTACTGAACTGAGAAGCTGCATGGTCCTCAGTGTAAAGCCATGGTAGAGTCAGGGAATGCGCAGCAACTGAAAACACATCAGCAGCAACTGCAGTTTTTGACAGTACAATGCAGTGGCAAATACACTTTAGTTATACTTGACAAGTTGGTGCTTAATGTGGTCTGATACCTAGGGAACGAGTCAGGGATTCAGAGGAGTATGGTGGGACTGTGGCATTGGTTGATGCCACCCATTCAAGCACTGATCTGGGACAATATGTTGAGATTAAAATGGCTTGACATTTCCTTTTATGAATAGTGGAGAAAGATACACAGCTACAGAAAGCAATTCATCCTATCCCAATTAAAAGACATCAAATACATGGTTTGAATCACTATCTGAATACAGCAACCCTTCTAACTGCAAGAAAATCACCCAGATTCTTAGCTGAGTTGGACACTCCAGTCCTCATACATTGCTAATATAGAAGATTGGCTTCTTAGCACTGCAAAAGTATTTTTCTCTGCACTTTTGCAAAGCCTACAGAAATGTGGACCGTGTTGAGGTGGCTGCTTCTGTGTGCTGTCACAGGGAGACTGATAGCAGAGCTCTGGACTCAGTGAAATCTCAGAGGGAGAATTCACATACAGGACCACAACACAACCGTCTCTTTCCAGTTCTAACACACACTACAGTTTCTACTACAAGCAGGAGCCTGGGAGTTGCATGAGGGCTGAACCTGGTAAAGGGTTTGTTTTACTTGGGGACAGATTCTGTCTGGGTGTTTTGTGGGACTCAAAGAAGAGGAAATGATTCATTGGCAAAGTGGGGAACAGACGCCTTGACTCACAGTTTCCTGATCTAACCACTAGACAGTTCCTCTAGCTATTTCTTAGCATATCAAAAAGATGGATTAGCTTCTTAAATCCTTAAACCTCAAGAAACGGTCATCCTGAATTATATGTTCAGACTTCCCATACTGCCCATTAAGGGAAAATCTCTAGGTCATATTCTGTGTGTTTTTATAATGAGTGCCAAAACAAGAACATTTGCTTAACAATCCCATTGATGATAATGGAATCCAAATGCTACATTTGCTGCACTCACATGTTCAGGGGCTAGGGCTTTGGGAGCTGATATATCTTGTTTAGGTCTGAATTCCAAACATTAGAAACATTCTGCTATTTTGCTTGTGCCTAATTCTATAAGATAGTGGATGTTTATTAAGAAACACAAAAAGATTAGATCTGCATGGAAGCAAATCATATGTTTAATCAAATAGTTGTAGAGTTTTACCTCCACTAAACAGAATGTCTTTATATCTGTGGCCACTATAAATTGTTTCTACTTTATATAATGACGATTCAAATAGCGCCTTATGATACATGGATGCGGAACAATAGAACAAAATAGTAATTGCATTGAAAATGACAGCCATGCCTGAGAGTCTTGAAATGAACTCCGCTGCTACCAAGCTGTCTCAGAAATGCCATTTCTTTTATAAATAATTTCCCCTGAAGAGGAAATGCACTATTTCCAAAAACAGACCACTTACGTTGACAAACCAGCAGACTCACTCTGTAGGACTTTTCCAGGAGCTTTCAGATTTGTATCTTGGGAAATATTTCCCCACGGCTGCACTATGGGCTGATTTAAGTGTTAGGATTGTGCCATCTGCTGTTGGAACTGCAAATTTCCCTGAGTCTGCGCTATGTGCAACCACTAGCCCTGACAATTTGGCTGTGCAGTGGCTGCAATTTGTTCTCATGCCAGAGACAGATGTAGGGTGATGCTTCCTGCCATTTCTATCAGAGGCTTGAGCCTTCCTAGGACCATTTAGGACCACTTTGAAGGGTTGCACTTCGTGAGAGACATTTAAGGTCCTCCTTTTGTCCCTCTGTTAAGAAGTAACTTTATCAAATGCAGAATGACAAAGGCCCAGAGATGTGGTGGATTCCTCACCCCTGGAGGGACTTAGGGTCAGGCTGAATGGGGCTCTGAGCACTGATGGAGATGCAGGTGTCCCTGTTCATTGCAGAAGAATTCATATCATCATAGAATCACAGAATCATAGAATGGCCTGGGTTGAAAATGAACACAATGATCATTGAGTTCCAACCCCCCTGCTATGTGCAGGGTCGCCAACCACCAGACCAGGCTGCCCAGAGCCACATCCAGCCTGGCCTTGAATGCCTCCAGGGATGGGGCATCCACAGCCTTCTTGGGCAACCTGTTCCCATGTGTCACCACCCTCTGTGTGAAAAACTTCCTCCTAATATCCAACCTGAACCTCCCCTGTCCCAGTTTAAAACCATTCCCCCTTGTCCTATCAACTCTCAATAGCTAAAAAAGAAAAGCACTAACAAAGTTTAAAATGCCATCCGTTTTCTCAAAAATAAAATAAAAAATAAAATAGGAAATAGCTCTTGGGATAAACACTGTGCTCGGATGAGTGTAACGTGAGATGGAGCTTAGGTGGTGCCACCACCACCACATCCAAGTGCCCTCCCCTAAGTGCTAACTTGGCAGTGGTGCTTTGATCAGAAGTGTGATAAATAACCCTAAAAATGAGATGCTGGTGATTGAAATACAGTCCCGGTTGCTGCTCTTGGAGCTTGTTGCAGACTCACGTCATTTGTAGATCAGTGTCTTAAAGGGGCTGCTTGTGTGTGAGGATCGAGAACAAGGGATCAACTCCCAGCACTGACTAACACTACACTTCAGTTCCCATTCTTTATAAGCTGCTGAGACTACAGAGCTACAAAAGAATTAGACTGAACAATAGAAATATTTGTTGCTGAAACTACATTACACTCAGCCACAAATCTCTCCTATCTGACAACATGAACGCAACTTCATCCCCCACTTCACCGGGAAAATTGGAAACCACTGAGCATTTGGGCCTCCAGCTTCCTCACAAGCATAGCTCCTCAGTCTTAACATTTTGACAAAAGGGACATCTTCCCAGCAGCCAGAGCAGAAGCGGTGCAGCTAGTTTGGGGAGTCAGGTGGTTGGCATACAGGTAAGCTCTTCATGAAGCCAAAATCATATTTTGAGAGACACCACTGATCCGAAACTTTTTAATTCTACCCTTGGTTCCTACTGTAATGACATGAGAGTGCCTCACACCACTAACATATTTAGCTACTGACAGTGTTAGGAGAATAAATGTCTTGTATCTTACCTGGACACAGAATAGTGTTAATGGCTAATATGAGGATTTAGATACTGAGAGTTGCAGATGGTGACACAGACTCATATGGACATCAAAGCCTGGTGTTGCCCAGAAAACTTGTCTTTGTAGCCCATGGGCCTACAGGCACCATCCCCGTAAGTGTTTGGCCTAACTCCCCACAGTCAGTGCTTTGCCCCAGCTCTTTTAGCCTTCCCATGGGAGCAGTCCCTGCCACCCCACCAAGAACACAAAGCAGTAACCCCACACATAAAACCCATGGGTATATGAGGGGGAAAAACTGCTGTGAAGAAGGAGTTGTGTCCACTGATTTCTTCATGATGGTGTATGGCTTCCGGCTTGGTCATGGGCTGCAGCTCCCTCTTCAACCTTGGCCTGGGGTTTAACCTCACAGACTGAGCTACACCACCTGTCAGCACAGAGAGCACGTGGGTTATTTATGAAGCCAGAGCTTTTGAGTAGAAAAACCATGAATGTTTGTGTAATGAAGCTGAGAACCCAGAGCTCTGCTTGCTGCCTACACTGGTGACAGGGCAACTTCAGGTAGTTTTCTATGGGATTTTTGCAGGCAAACTCATGATTTCTCTGCCTTTAATGTTGAAAACACTGAACACAAGCCAGGTCTGGGCACCCAGCTGCAGTTAGAACAGGCACGTACCTACAAAGCACCATGCAGACAGCCCCTGAAAGCCACTTCTATTCTTAGGAGGTATGCCAGTAATACAAGAAATCAAATGCATCTATAATAATTCTTTGCACCCAATCCTTCATTACTGCTAACAGTACAGAAGCAACTTTTAATCTAGTGCCTGTACCTGCTATACAGACGCAATGAGACAGACAACCTGAAATTATGCAACGACCACAAATCCCTTCAGTGTCCTCAGAAAGATTTGTCTTTTAAGTGCTCCAGATCCTCTGTTAATTGTGAAAACAGTAACGAGTTCTTCGCGATGCTGTGATATGTTAAAACAGACTGCACAAAGCGCTGCAGGAACATTAATTCTCCTCTGCAGAGGAGGGCACTGAGCGCAGGGCACTCACCTGCTGGCACGCAGCAACTCCTGCTGGTCCGTGTACGTCATTTACTTCAGTAACCCAACAAACGTGTATGAACTGAAAGCAGCAGTGTGCAGGTCGCCATCATCTTAGCACCAAAATGTGAGCATCGCTCTTTGTGTTTTGTTCCTGAGGGCAATGGCTTCTTCTGTGCAGTGTGCCAGTTGCAGCTCTCCAAGTGCTGCATTTCATAGCAGTAAAATTATCACTCATTTACTCTGTCGCTCACGGTGCCAAATGACAGTTTGGAATAAAGCAAGGACTGATATTTATCTCGGTTTTAGGAAACTTCCCTGTAGTCACCATTGTCTTCAAGAAATGTATACGTGCTGCTTATCTCAGATTAAGGGATTTAAGAAATTCCTGAAGAGAGAGCTTGAACCGCCCATCAAAGAAACAGAAAATTACCAGCTGGTTTCTCAGACAGCTGGATCAGAGACAGCCTGAACGGCAGTGAGAGCAAAGATGCATGTAAAGAATGTAACAACAGCCCTGTCTTCTGCTGATAGACAAACCCACTTTTGAAATGGTATAAAATATTTACAAAGGTATGCAGTAGATTGCACTCAGCTTATTTGGTTTTGTTTCTGTAAAGGGGAGGGGGGATAAATTCTACCGCCCAGTTCCTGGATCTCCTCTGCTGATGGGATGCACAGGAAAGCCTCCAGTGCTGCTGCACACTCCTGCAGGCTTTCAGCCAAGTAAAACGAGGGGGCACGAGTGACCTGTGCTGTGCAGCAGCTTCTTTATGCACTGCTTCACAGGGATGCAAACCTCTCACCTTCAGGAGAGTTAACCATGCATATTTCTATGTCTGCTTCTGCTTTGCTCTCGAGGCCTTTGATTTTATCTTTACACCAGCGGTGATTACAGTTCTCAAGACAACCGTGTTCTGCTAAACAAGTCTTTGTCCCATACTGTTGCTGACAAATCTGCTCGCGAAACAATTCCATTATGCAGCAATTTCAGTTTTGCCCCCAACTTTTCCACTGTACCCTTTGAACTAACACTGTTGCATTAATGCCTGCTATGATTTTGTCTGCCACACATGTCATTGCTAAACCCTATGAAAAGCAGTTGCAGCCGTGCTTACTGCTGGCTTCCTTTTCCCTTTTGAAGCAGCTTTCTTTGACTGGTCTTCATTAACGCCGAAGCTGGGAAAATGCCTTCTTTCCTCCTGGCGTTTCTATTTCTTTGTTTCAATTTCACTTGCATGGCTGAATAGACGATTTCAGTGTGTTTCATAAGAAAATGAAAGGGAAATTGAAGTTCATGCCATTTTATTTCTTATTTTTGTAGAAGAACCCAGGTTGCGCATTACTGCATTACTGTTGCATGTTTATTTGACTCAGTTTCTTCTCCCTGTTCTGAAAAGCCAAGTCACGTTATCAAAGCTCTCTTCCAGCTCAAAGGCTTTAACAGCCAGCAAAGGTGGATCATTCACCAATTAACAGCAGCATCCAGGGGAAACCAAACGAGTGTTAAACATACTTACTAGGGGAATCGGCTAGGAATGCTATTCAAAGACCTATCATCAATGAAAACCAGATGAAACAAGACCGAAAACCTATTAGATCACTAATAAAAATCTAAAAAGCTGCAAAGCTCAGAGCAGACACAGATGTCAAAGGAAACACCAGCCTGCTAGGCTAGATACCAACTTGCCAAGGAATTAATCATCTTATTTAATGGCCTATACCTGGTTGTGTGGGCAGCCGTGCCAAAGGCAGCAGCTGGGTAATGTGGGCATTACTTCTCATTACTGGTTATTGCTGCACTTTGGCCAGGCATGCAGCCAGCATGTACCTCAGTTTACTCATCAATAAGCTATGCAAGCTTAGCAGGTCCTCAGCTTCACATGTGTCCATGAGAAGCCTCTAGCGCACCATGGCTTCAGATGGGAAAAAAATGGGAACGCTGTGTGAATGTGCTGGAAAACACAAAAATGTTATCAATTCACCTCTTGCCTATTGATAAACCCTGCAGTTTAGTGCCTCTTTGAACCTGTAAATAAGGCTGGAAGATCATCTCCACCTGAAAATGAGCTTCAGCGCAGCAGACAAAGAGGGTGGAGTTGCAGCTCAGGCACACACCCTCACTCTGCAGCACATTGCCTACAAATGCCTATAACACAGACCTGAGCTTCCATCTCAGCCACATCTCAACATCCCCCAGAAACAACTGGCACAGAGCTCAGGAACTGGCTGTGTAAAGGAGAGCCGCTCTGGGTCGCCTCAGACCAGTGCAAAACCCATTGGGCAGCAACTCAACATTCCCCCAGCTTCAGAGCAGGGAGGATGAGGAGGACAGCTTTATGAGAACAGTCTGTTCTGAACAACCTAGTCACCGCTGCGTGTTTCTAGCAGTGAGGGGAAGGCTCATTCTCTACCAGCACTCAAGGCTTTCAGAACAGCTGTTACAAATAAAGCTGCCCTGTCTCCTCACAGCTGTAGCTTTCTAAACCGTCGGCTCAGGGAAGCTGATAAAAATGTATTAAATACCGCAGAGGTCTTCTTGCTGCCCCTCAGAAGGTGTTTCTGCTGAGTCAGTTTAAAAGCTTCCTCTGGGCATCTCTGACTTGTTTGAAATCGCTCATTTCTCTGCCTCATCTGGTGCTCTTGATTAAACACGAGGCTGCAGATGTTCAGCATCAAGGTTAGTGCATCCCCCTTAGCTGCAGTGGGTGAATCCTTAAGTCTATTGCAAACACACGAGATCAGGATCTTGTAATTTCTGTGAGATGTTATTAAAATAATTTAATCCCGTCTTATTTTCATCTCTATTTTGTTTCAGAAACGTTCATTATTTTCGCAATTCAATCAAAAATTAAAAACTTGAACGATAGCGTATAGTTTGATTTCAGCTGGAAAATTCTACTGTGCTTTTAGGATGAAAACTTGTGCTCAAAACAGAATTTTTGGTTCTTTTTTCCTTATCCCTAAGTCAAAATCAAACTTCTTTCATCAGCTAAAACTCCCAAGGCCTACCTTCACCATTTTAATGCCTCAAACAACCAGCTCCCCATGCAAAAGCAGGCAGGTACAAGTGTGAGCCACCGGGCACTGAGGACTACACCTATTCTGTCAGTGTATGGGAAGTGTAAATGGGTTTGCAGCAAATAGGTGGTTCCACTTCCTGATTGTTGCTCTGTCTTTGTGAGCCCAAGTGGAGAACAACTTCACATCAGATTTTTGCCTTTATTATACATCAAGCCTAAATAGGAAATTATCTTCTCCAGCTTGCAATAAAATTTCAGGCTATCCTTATAACATGGCTTCATGATAATCTGTGCTATTTTCATAGACCAATGCTCTAAGTGGTATGTTGCCAAATAAGCCTGTATTAATATTAGAAGATGCAGTATGGTGATCTTTTATCTTTGAAGATGAATGCCATCACAGGCCACCCACAATAAAGCAATTGCCTTTATTTTATGGAGGAAAAGATAGATTTTATGCTCTCCAGGTTCAGATTTGGAGAGATGCAGCATCATTTTAGGAACATAGAGATCAAGACAGATCCTGGAGTGCATTAAAAAAAGTGTGGCCAGCAGGTCAAGGGAGGTGATCCTCCCCCTCCACTCTTCTCTGATAAGACCACATCTGGAGTGCTGTGTCCAGTACTGAGCTCCTCTGTTCCAAAAAGGCAGGGAACTTCTAGAGAGAGTCCAGCAGAGGGCCACAAAGATGATTTAGGGCCTGAGCATCTCCCTTGCGAGGAAAGGCCAAGAGACCTGGGACTGTTCGGCCCAGAGAAGAGAAAACTTAGGGGGGATTTATCAACATTTGTAAATATCTAAAGGGTGGGTGTCAACAGGATGCAGCCAGGCTCTTTTTGGTGGTGCCCAGGGACAAGCCAAGGGGAAACAGGCAAAAAATACAACACAGGAAATTCCATCTGAACATGAGAAAAAACTTATTTGAGGGTGACAGAGCACTGGAACAGGTTGCCCAGACAGGTTGTAGAGTCTCCTTCTCTGGAGATATTCAAGACCTGCCTGGACCTACTATAGGGAACCTACCTTAGCAAGGAGGTTGGACTCCTTGGATCATTATCTCCAGAGGTCCCTTCCAACTCCTATGATTCTGTGACATTCTTCTAAGAAATCAGTACCAGGACAGAATAGAAACACGGACATTTTGGAAGCTTCAGTCCACAAGATTAGTCAGTACTGAACAACATTCTTGAGATCAGCAGGGTGAGACGCAAACAAAGGATGGATTATCTCTGGGATCCATGTTTAAATGGGACCTTCCAGTCCCAACAGTAATGCTCCAAGTAGCACTGTACATACCCTCGTGGCTCTTTACTGTGTATTCAGTATTCCTCCTTCCCTCTTGAAAACTTATGCTCCCCATAAAGCTTCCTAGCACATCATCTTATTGGTAATCTGCCTGTGTTCTGTTTGGTAATTCCCAACATTATGCCTTCTTATTATGCTTCTAAAAACTAAGCCTGTCCAAGACCAAAAGGAATTAGGCCCGGAGTATGAAAATATTTAGTCTTTCTTCCTCGAAGCACTGATAATTCAATGGAAAGATCACTGATGAACCTTCCCCACCGCTTTCTTGCGCAGGTTTGCAATGGTGACAATTGGTTACAGAGTCTGTGTATTTTTTGCTGTTCACAGGACTTTGTTCAGCCAATATATCAAAATACAATTATTTGCCATTACTGCACTTAACCACGCCCTGGTTGCAGCCCAGACAGTGTTAACGGGACACCACCGTGTGATTGCTGTGTGCAAATGGGTGTGCACCCAGGGCAGACGTTCTTCATGACTTCAGATGTGCCAGGGTTCCCATCATACCGCTGGTTTTCAAGGTTCTCAAGGTTGGAAAGATCACATCTAGTCCAACCCAACCCATCCCCACCATGCCCACTAACCACGTCCCTCAGTGCCACATCTCCACACTTCTTGAACACCTCCAGGGTTGGTGACCCCACCACCTCCCTGGGCAACCCGTGCCAATGCCTCACCAGTTTTTCTGAGAAGAAATGTTTTCTAATATCCAACCTGAACTTCCTCTGGTGCAACTTAAGGCCACCACCTCTCATTCTGTAACTGTTACCTGGGAGAAGAGGCCAACTGTCACTTGTCTACAGTCTCCTTTCAGGGAGTTGTAGAGAGCTACAAGGTCTCCCCTGAGCCTCCACTTCTCCAGAATAAACAGTCCCAGATGGATGGACCCGTCTGTGTTGAAGGATGGAGAGGAATTTCATTAATAACTTATTAATAGTTTTATAATCATTGTTTTACAATCATAGTTTTATAATCACTGATACTACATAATTTGACTTGAGAATGAACTAGCATTTTGCAGAGTCACTGGGAGAAGTGGGGGGAAGAAGGGATGGACACCCACAGGACAGATGCTGGGCTGTTAGTTCAAGCAGAAGACAATGATTCAAATAGGTATTTCCTGCTCAGAGATGCTGTACCTTGCAGGTCTGAATAACAGAAACCAAACCAGAAGAGGAGGAGGCAGTTCCTATCACTGACCTCATCTTCTGCTGCGCTGAGCTGAGTCCTACACTTTAAGGGCCAGACTTCAGAGGTCGCATCTCACTCATGTGAGACCCACCAGTTGTGGTGTGAGCGCAGAGGAGGCAGAATATGCTGCTAAGGAGGTAGAGGATGAGAAGAGGATGATCAAGAAAAATAAGTTAAGAGATCCTAAAGGCAGATAACCTGGGGAAAACATCTCACACAGAAATGAAAAATCCAGTTTGTCCTCCCGCGACAGTACCTTGCCCTTTCTCTTCTCTATTTCTCTCTTCTGTTTTCTTCTCCCCACCCCTCTTCTCCACGGCTCCCTGTCATTTCCCAGCATGTTATCTCTGCCTTAGGAACACCATATCCTTGAGGCAAAAGCTTTATCTCCTTACGTAAGTGTAAAACACTGTGTGCTGCTTTGGCACTCAGCTGATGCGAGAATGCCAGAACTGCAGAACACTTTTAAGATGCCGAAATTTGCGTCTGAAAATTCCTACCAAGACAGCATCTGTGAGATTATCAGTAACAAAACAGTGAGAGACGTGGCCAATGGCATAAACTGGGGAGCACAGGTATAGCAGGGTGGGAGCCCCGCTCTGCTGCGTGCTGAGGTATGAAGCCAAAGAGGAATCGCCTCCAGTGCTCAGGTGTGTTGATGCATCCCAGCAGCCAAACATCCGCATATCCTGGAGTGGTGGATAAGTCAAGGTCTTAATTAAAAGAAACTAGGTGGTTAATTATTTTTTCAGTTTGGGAATGCGTGTCTGCCAGTGATTCCCAGCAGCTGCCCCGTGGGTGGGCTGTGAGACTGCCTCTGCAGGGCAGCTCTGCTCTGCATACAGAGCTGTGGGTCCCTCCAATACAGGGCTGATCTCCTGATGTCCCAGAGTCAATGGGGCCAACACCAGCCCAGAGTGCATTGCTGGAGGCTGCAGCTCTGCTCTCCGCAGGGCTCCTTCCCAGCCTGTGGCCCCCAGCTCTCCCAGTCACCCCCACACCTTCCCAAGGCCCAGTCACCAGCATACAAAGGTATAGGGCTGTGTCAGTCTCTCCTAGTATCAGTGCTGGTGGCGGGGAGCTTTATTTCATTGCTCTACCCATTAACTTTGCATATAGTGTTTGCAATGGAATGACTGCAAGCCTCGGAGCAAGCGGTGCACTTCAAGGCGAGTCTGGACTTCTTTCCATAGCTCATGTGAAGTAAGTATGTTGAGCAACATTTGTTCAAATGTGAGCATGGTCTTAACACAGTCATACAAGCACATTTTCAATGTGATCTCATTACTCATCATGCATGCCAAGTGACATACTCAGTATTGACACACACAAAAAAACCTCTGAAAATGATGCTTCAGGCTTTAAACCTTTTCAACAC
>PPHD01018191.1:0-14680 GCA_002909625.1 Bambusicola thoracicus
AACAAAAAACAAACAAAAAAACCTGCACAGATACAATGAATTACACGCTGTTGAAGTCTGACATTGTAGAATCTATATACTTACAAACCTGCACACATTTTGCTGAATTGTCAGTGCTATCACAAACCTGCTATTCCATAGCAGTCCCATTTTTAAATGCCTCTCATCTCCTGGGTCTCACTTCCAAAAGCCGACTCTGTGTTATTAACAGCACATGAATCTGACTGGAATGAAACAGATGACTTCAAGTTTCAAGTGCAACTCTTCAGGTTTGGAAATTCAAGATATTTTCATTTGAACAGTAAGACTAGTTTCAATTAGGGCCTCAGAGCCAATGAACACATACCTACTAGATACTATTAAAAAAAGTAATCTAATTTTATCATGTAGACACCTTTATTTCAAGTTTTTTAGCAACAGATTTTAAATAACGTAACCTGTCTCCTACTGAAAACCTGAATGACAATCAAATGAGCTAGTTACTTCCCCTACAAAAAAAATTTAGTCTTTTATACCATCTTGGTTGTCTAATGTGTGGCTGGGTGCCTACAACTGTAACATAGCACGTTATCCAGAAACTTCAGCCTAAAAATACAAGACAGTTTTTCAAAAGATTTCTATATAACAATTTTCCAGTTGCATATTAGGAAAAAAATCATCTCAGAAAGAATGGTGACGCATTGGCACAGGCTGCCCAGGGAGACAGTGGAGTCACCATTCCTGGATGCATTCAAGAATTGTGTAGATGTGACACAGAGGGCCATGGTTGAGTGGACATGGTGGTGATGGTTTGATGGTTGGACTGGATGATCTTAGTGGTCTTTTCCACCTTCAATGATTCTGTGATTCTGTGATTACTGATTTTTTTTCTCTCTGCTATGCAGAATTTCACATCTATCATCTTTCCAAAACAATTTATTTTCAATAATATATTTCTCAGTTATTTTGCAAAAAAAAAAATACAGGTGGGAGTATGCACATAACCATAAACAAATTAGCAAATGTTCATAAATAAGATTATACTAATGAAAAACAAATCTAAATGATTAATGATCAGAGTTTACTTATAGCAGTAGTCTTAGTCATATTTTAAGCTTTCTACTTTATTATTATTGTGGTACTTCATTATTAAAACTAATTACATGCAGTTAGTGAGTTTCCTAACTTCAACACTTACTATTGCAAACAATTGCTGATGTTAAGAAGATGTATGGGAATACAAAGCTTCATCTAATGAAAGTATTTCTTAGGAAACCTTTACAGATTTTCGTAATGTAATGTTTTCTTAACAGGAGATTCGTAATTATGATCAATATGAAGTCATTAAAAGCTGAACAGACAAATAGAGAAGTGTATTTCAGTAACAGTTACCAGTGGTTTGCTGTCAAACCCAGAGAGCATATCAAAGGAGATGACTCAAGTTTCTGTCCAACACTTAATCATTTCAAAATTTTGATGGGCTATTAGACGACGAAATACAAAAACATCTATGAACTTTATGTATTTGGAAAAGATGTTGGCGTTCAGAAACCTAATAAATGAGGGGAACTTACAGAAACCAGATGAAATTAAATGAAAGTTAGAATAATTAGTTGGTTATGTGCAGTTGGCAATCCTGCCCACGGCAGAGTGGGGGTTGGAACTAGATCGTCTTTAAGGTCCCTTCCAACCTAAGCCGTTCTATGATTCTGTGACTACACGCTCAAAATCAGTCAAACACAGGACACTTGGAAAGAAGATACTGGCCTCAGAGCAAGCATCATATCTGAAACATGGAATATGTAGCCTTTATTCCACAAGAAACCTCACCTGAAGTATTGATTCCAACTTTGGATTCTACATATCAAGGCAAGAATAGCTACGCTGCAGAACAATACCAGCAACACGACTGAATGAAAATGCAATTTAAGAAAAAGAAAGAAAGAAAAAGATAGCAATTAGGCTTAAATATAGAAAAGAAAAAACAGTGGAAGGAACCCAGCACACAATTTTTAAAACTACAATAAAATATTTCAGATAGGACAGACTTCACAGAAATCACAGGAAGTAATGCAGAGGTTACAAAAAAAAGTCTATTAGGAAAGTTAGATATTGAGCATGATATTTATGGAAGCATGGGAAATCTCATTTTTAAGGCCTTTTAGGGCTAGATTCAGAATATTTTCATGAGTATGATTCCAAAACTTAATTGTCTCGCTTTACTGAAATTGAAGTTCATTCACAGAATTTGAAAATTTCTCAGTCTGAAAACCTAACCTAGGGAGAGCAGGAGACAGGGAGAGGAAGAGGAGTTTATTTTTCATTGGTCATTTTCTTATCCAGTTCACTGCATGGCTGTACAAATCACAGAACAACGTGTACTGGAAGCCAACCCCAGAGATCACTGCACAACCCCATGCTCAAAGCAGGGAAAACAGTTAAGGCCTTGTTCAGATGGACAACACTGCCTATGGACAACCTGTTCTACTACTGGATTGTCATTGTGAAAAGGTTTTTTCCCAGTGCCTTACTAGAATTTGTCTGGCAGCAACATGCTACACTCATCCTTTCACTGAGCATCTCTCATGGTCTAGTTCAGTCTTCATCACAACCACACCTTAGGAACTCAAAGAAAAAAATCTGATCCCCAAGAAGGGAGGTCATAGGTGTCTCCTAATCATGCTGGTAGCCTCCTACATCGTATTTGCAAAATCCCTGTCACACAGAGAGATCAAAAACATAGTATTCCACATGCACACACAGAAGTGTCAATGGGAGAGTGGTGAGGCACTGCAACAGGTCACCCACACAGCTTGTGGATGCTCCATCCCTGGAGGTGTTCAAGGCCAGGTTGGATGGGGTCCTTGGCTACCTGATCTAGTGCCTGACTTAGTGGGTAGCAACTTTGTCCATGGTGGGGGTTTGAACTAGAGATGCCTTCCAACCAGAGCCATTCTATGATCACATGATAACAGTCATTTCTATTGACTTACTGCTATACTCTCATTTGTGCAGGGCAAGACACGGTGAGCCTTCATCAATACAAGGACACATCACCAACTCAGAGATGACAATATCCAACAGGAAACAATGTACTTTTTTTCTAGCCATCTAGTTCCTAGTCTATATTGATGCACAGAATAGCTCCACTACAGGTGCAAGAGTTTTCTTTTTTGTTGTTAAAATCAATAAGGTTATTCCAATTCTCCACCTTGCTCTGAATGGCATCCATTCCCTCCAAGTTTCCAAGTCTCTGTAATTCATGTATCCACATGCTCCCACACAATTATCTCTACTCTGCTGTTCTCCCACTACTCTAGAGGGTTAAGTGCCCATTCTTTGAGGTATTAAGTTTAAAGCCAGACACACAAGACCTGCCAGTCTGCCAGCAAAGATGTTCTTATCTCGCTTCATTTGGAGGGTAGAGAAGAGGCACCCAGAGCCAGAGGATGGGGATGGACTAGTCCCCAAGAGTTAGTTAAAAAAAAAAAGTAGATACAAAATTAGAGCATGAATAACTTTGTGATGCTATCTCTAACTAAACCTTTCTGTGCTTCCCACAAAAAAATCCCATCAGCCAGCTGAACACTGATAAATCCTTGCATATTTTGCATTTTTTTTTGAAAAAAATATGCAAGGATTTATCAATGTTCATCTGGGGATCACTTGTGTGTGACCAAATTCTATGAAGTGAGTGTGAATATATCTGAGTTTCTTTGGTTAAAATGTAGAATGAACAGATCAACTGAATATTCTGAAGAGTAAGAAGCTATATTGAGTCTAACAAAGAGCATAGCGTGTAAAGAGCATAAAGAAAGGCATAACCTGCCCTTCAAATGCCAAATGGGGAGTGCAATGTTTTTTAACTCCATATTTTGAAGAAACCAGGAGAAAGAGAATATAAACATGAAGAGACAGAGCACTCAGAACCACAGACAGCACTCTGCAGACTTTAAAGAACACTTGTTACAGATGCCTGATCTAAGAGACAGCATGCATAGAAGCTCCTTCCAAAAAACATAAATTTTGTTTAAAAATATTTATAAAATATGAAGAGAAGCACAGGTTGAAAATATTAGCCATCTTAATACTACATGTGCTCCATCTGTTCAAATCCTGTATTAAAACAATAAACCTTGGTTGTTAAGCTGAAACCAGATGCCATCTACCAGATGCTAAAAAACAAGACAGCATGTTCTTAATTTAAATTATCTCAATACACCTATAATCTCAATGACACTCTAAGTTAAATTACTTCAGAATTTTTCTTAATTGAAACGGCATGGCAGTAAGCTTTCATTGAAGGTCTATTTTCCTAATAATTTTCATTCTATCAAAAACGTACAGAGGTTACAATGAATAATATGCAGTGTTGTCTTTACCTCCTGCCTTCAGCCCTCCAAAAGTATATGAAAATTGATCAAGCGTTACATTACTCTCATAAATGAAGCACTCAGAAATCTCATCACTTGATGCCCTGAATATTTGAATGAATAAAGCAATGGAAATGTATGTGCCATACTGAAAGATATTTCTGATGCTCCTAAAGACATATGGATACAACTTGAAATCCTCATTATTTTTAAACTGTTTTTTACCCTCACAAGGATTCTATATAAAATTTTCACTTCAGACAATGTTAAAAGGATGTTAAGATACTTCAAAGTATCCAGAGAAGGGCAAGGAAGATGATAAAAGGGCTGGAAACCATATCCTATGAGGAGAGGCTGAGAACACTTGGGTTGTCCAGTTTGGAGAGAAGGAGGCTGAGATATAAACCCATTACTCTCTGCAACATCTTGGAGAGGGGAAGAACAGAGGGAGGTGATGTCTACATACGCTGGTAAAAGATGAGAGGACATGCAGGAGTGGCATGAAGCTGTACCAGGGTAGGTTCACACTGGACATTAGGAAAAATTTCCTTGATTCCAGTGATGGTGATGAAAGACTGGACCAGGGTTCTATCAAGGCGGTTGATGCTCCACGCCTGTTAGTGTTCCAAAAGGCTTTTGGTCAAGGCCCTCAATAATCTGCTTTAACCTTTGGTTAGGTCTCAAGTACGCAACCAGTTGGACTAGATGATCTTTGCTGGTTCCTTCCAACTGAAGTGTTCTATTCCATTTCGTGTCATCCACACACTTAAAAATCAAAGCATTTGTTCAGGTGATGGTTTCATACACTATCGAGTGCATACTGTCATGATTTAAAGAATCGTAAGCTTCTTACCAAACTAACCAAGCTGATTTACTTAAAAGGTACAAAATACTGAGCTGATCTCCTTCTTCCTGTTTCTACCATATATCCAATTGTATTTTAAGTGTAAAAATAACTGGTGCAGGAGCTACTCATCAGCTTTGCTTACTTAAGAACACTGAATTTCTTAAATTCTAAACTGCTGGCTACTGAAGGGAAACAAAGCTTACACAGGTAAGCTATCTTTATGTCTAAAATAATAACTGCTGGCCAGTATCAAATTTTTCTAGTGGAAGGACAACTTTCTCAGACTTAGCCGAAGAGAGAGGAGAACGGTGCTGTTTTGGTTTTTTCCACAGCTGACACCTAAATGTTGCTCTAAGAAATAAAAAGATCAGAAATTGACTTGTTGGATGGACTGTTCAATGGATGAAGAACTGGCTGCAGGATCGAGTCCAGGAGGTGGTAGCTCCAAATCTGGACAGAGATCAGTGATGAGTGCCATCTTGTAAGGGGCAATGCTGAGACTGATACTCTTTAATATCTTCATTAGTGACACTGACAGTGGGGTTGAGTGCACCCTCAGCAAGTCTGCTGATGACATCAAGTGGTGGGGTGTGGTCAACACTCCAGAAGGATGGGATGCCATTCAGAGGGACCCAGACAGGCTTGAACAGTGGGCCCAGGTGAACCTCATTAGGTTCAACAAACCCAAATGCAAGATCTTGCACCTGGGTCTCAGCAACCCCCATTACCAAAACAAACTGGGGGATGAAAGGGTGGAGCGTAGCCTTGCCTCCCTAGGGAGTACCTGGGGGTACAGGTGGATGGGACCGCCTGAGGACAGGCAGAGAGAGCTGGGGCTGTTCAGCCTGGAGAAGAGAAGGCTCAGAGGTGACGTGATAGTGATTTTTCAAGATTTAATGAGGAGCTACAGAAGAGGACAGACTCTTTAGCAGGATCTGTGGTGACTGAACGAGAGGAAATGGCTTCAAGAAGGTAGATTTTGGCTATATATATGGAAAAATTCTTTTACACTGAGAGTGGTGAGGCACTGGCACAGGTTTCCCAGAGATGTGGTTGATGCCCCATCCCTGAAGACTTTCAAGGCGAGCCTGGATCAGGTCCTGGGCAACCTGATCTAGCTGTGCTTAACCCTGTTCATTGCAGGGGAGTTGGACAAAATGACCTTTAAAGGTCCTTTCTAACTCAAAGAATTCTATGATTCTGCGAAAGATTTACTCTAATTGAGACATGAAACATACTGAACAACACGTGTTTCTTCAAGAATTTTTAAGCACACACATGTAATTCAGTACCTTACGTTAGAACACCTTTGATTCTAGGAACAAAGAAAACATTCACAACAAATCTTAAAAGCACTGAAACTAATTCTTGCACTTAATTCAACAAACAGAATTAATGTATTATCTTCCTAATTTTCTAAGGCGTTGACTTATGTGTCAGTCATGATAGCCTGAATATTAAAACTGGGTTTAAATACAGAACGCAGAAGATATGTAAACAGTGTTGCTCAGCAACAGAAATGAATGAGGATATAGTTTTACACCCTGACAAAATTATTACAACTATACATTCAGTTCTGACATGAGAATTCAGCTATGCTATCAAATAATATTTATATCTCTCCATAACAGAAAAAAATTTTTTGAGCAAGTTCCAGTTAAATACTGACATTTTTGCATAAATGGAATTCTTTCTGAAATATTGCCTAGGGAATCCGGATGGAAATACACACTAGGAATCTCATCTACATCACACATCTTCCCTTTGACTAACCCTGTGCAGATTTGTGCAGCTTTAATAATTAGGAATTAAAAAAAAATCCATTTCAGATCATTAGATAAAATACAATTATAAGCACAAAAAGACATCTCTAAGGACAAACCATGATTTGACTGGCACTCTTCTCTCAATTCCCGGCATCATGCAGATGTGAGGATGATCTGAGTAAAAATCATCAGTCTCCTGAAGGATGCTGAATATCAGCACATGGTTTGGGGGACTAATGGCTGCAGGAGATGTTTCCCTGATGACAGTTATGAAAAGGCTTATTTCTGAAAGCAAAGCGTAACACTTTTAATGGAAACCATAGAATTTACAAAAGCACCATTAGCTTATTCTAACTCTAAACTGAAGGTACATGAAAGCTGCTTAATGTAAACTCTTATTATTAATAACAGAATATATTACTGCATATAGAATTATTATGAGGATTTTACATTTAAGATGACTAAGTCATCGCTGAAGTCCTTTCTAAGCCATAAGACAGCTATCCAAGATTAGATATATTATTACATCTGTTAAAAAGACTTAGAAAGAAATTATTTTAATATGTTCTGATTTGCTGAAATTTAATTAAATATATGAAAACTTTCTAAATCCAGCTTCATGTATCTCTTTATGACTCACACAGTGTTGGGAGAGAACTGAAAAATTTGGCCCCATAAAACCACTTCTCATCAATTCTATGCTTCCTCAGTTCCCTAAATGTTGGGTAAAGCACAGAGGGTTTCAGTAAGTCTCAATGATTCAGAAAAAAAAAGCCATTATAGTAAGATCCAGACATCATCTAAACACCATACAGCACAATTAACCTTAAACAGTCTATAATTATTATAAGGTTCATAGTTATAATTACTTTTCTTTTCAGTAACACTGTTATAAAGTGAGTTCAATTATTAAATAAAATGTCACAGGGCAGCTATTTATGTATTTTTAAGGCAAGTACTTATGAAAGGATATAATTTTCCAGCAAATATCCAGCTTGCTGTTAATTTCCAGACCTTTTGCCTGTTGTCTTTCTTCCTCCAGCTGCTTTGCATTCGCATACTGTGTCCCATCTGCAGGGGATTCTGGGAAGCTCTCAAAATTGAACTTGTCAACTTGGATCGCCATACTGCAGCGAAGAGGGAAAAAAGAGGGGGGGAAAGAAAAAAAAGATTTTCACTACTGTAACAACTTTACAAAATACTATGTACAAAAGTGTGTCCTGACCCAAACATTCACACACTTTGAAAGCCACGTGCACTTCCCCGCTTTTATAATCCTATTTCCAACCTTTTCCATGGAATTTTTCCTTAAAAAACTTGGGAAAGAATGACAAAATGATGTCCCAAATATGACCTTTCTCTTTGACTTCGAGAACATATCTGCTTCCTGCTTAATGTATGTTAATGAACTACAGGCAATATTAATTTCAATACCATACTATAATTCATCAGTAGCAAATAGTTAAATAATTGTTTTATTAAATGTATGGTGAGACATAAAAGCAAATTAAATTAAATATATTATGTTGTAATGCATACTAAATACTTATATGTTAAACTAGAATCACTAATCTGATTTAGAAGGCAATTTAGAGCAGTTCACATCACATGAAATGTGGTTATAGCAGATCTAATATACTGTGCTGCCAAAACAGCTTTAATTTCCTGAATCGTCTGAAATAGAAAAATAATTAGGGAAGAATTAAAATATATTGCTCTTGAGATGACTTTGCACTTAAGGAAAACACAGAACCAAGCCACGGCTTCTTAAAACCAATCACAATGAAATACACCTACAGTGGAACAGAGGTGTGAGAAGGGCATTTCATGGAATACACAGGATTACTCTTACTCTTTCTCTATTTCTGCATCTATCAATGACAGAAACATATTCTAAATGTTGCCAGAAGAATAGCAGTAACAGAAATCAACAAGAAAGGCCACCAGACCAGAAAGTATTTTCTATCATTAGCATTAATTATCATAGACCCATGGAATGTATTGGGTTGGAAGGGACCTCAAGGATCACCAACGTCCAACCCCATGCCGCAGGGAGTGCCACCAACCTCCATATCTAATACCAGACCAGGCTGCCCAGATTATAGAAAATGCCCAATTATAGACAATGTTGACCTCAAAAGAAAGTGAGGAAAGATACACAGAAATAAGGAATCATCTGAAGCTTAACAAGTTTACTGTAGAAAGGTGAATTTGCATAGGCCCATCATGCATCACCCCCAGAAAAATCTCAGGAGAAGTCATTAATGTTCGAAGACTTCCTTCATCATTAAAGTACACAAATAGAGCACTGAGACAAAGGTGGCAGAATTACTGCTTCTAGAAGCCACCTCCTCTGCTGATTGCGTCTTTGCTCATCTTCACATTGAAGAATCAAAGAAGTCGAAGAAATCAATCTACCAAGAAATCAATCTATTCCTCTCTAAGCAGTGTTTTTGTCTTGGCTATTTTCTGTTCAGCAAGAGATCATTATGATTTCTTCATTTGCATGCAAAGGCCATCAAGTGCTGGGCATATAAAAAAAAATAAAATGAGCTCCTGAAAGTAGATCACAGAAAGTGCAGGAATCAATCCAGGAACAAAGAAAGTATTGAAAAGCATGTAGACAGAATTTGTAATGAGGATTAAAAAAAAAAAAAATAATAACACACACAAAACAAAAATCAGGTCTGAAAATAACAACTTGAATTCCTATTGACTTTTAACCACTGATTTGCAAATGGCAGTGCAGTTTCCTGGGTTTTGCACACGTGGAAGACGAGGTGCAGTGGGAGCTTTGTTTCCAAGATGCTTTGTGCTCAGCAACACGTCATCAGATGCAAAGCCAATAATTAATTTCTATTGCATACAGAGTATCGCTTAAATTCTTATATAAATACGTAGTTATCTATATTCACACTTCAACAACAAATTATCTTAGTTTCTGAACAGTGAACCATATTCAGAATCCATCTCCCACTGGATCTGGAGAACAGCTCATTACTTACCATGCCACACTTTTCTAACTGAATGATATATTAGAAAAACATCCCTGCCCAACAATATTTAATATTTAATTGACGGCATTAAGATTGCATTCTTCTGTTAATGGATCATTACTGGCAATATGGTAACTTTTTCTCTGGAAATTAAATATGCATGTATGCATTTTTTTTCCCCAGACACTCCACAACAAATCCACAACATCAGCTTCACGAATACAGGCAAGATTCTGCTAAACAACACTTACTTGTACATCTCTGAAATAAAGTGTATTAAACTCAACGGCATGGCAACATAAGTATATGGGGCTCCTGGTACTCAGACCACTACTAATTTTTCTATTTTTACTGATGCTTTTATTTATACTGTGCATAGCGTATTTAGCACAGTGACACCTCAAGTCTCTTGAAAAGAAATGAAAACACCCCCAGAGCACTCACCTGCTAGAAAGTGAGAGGTCTGAGTAAAAGAGAGAACTACAGAGAAAATATCAGAGGAAGTAGTATTATGAATACAGCTGTAGGAAGAATATATGAAAACAATATACAGAAATAAATAACATTTTTCAAGACATTAGTTGCACTCAAGCTGTAGCATGACAAAAATAAATCCTAACTCCTACTTAAACATTTTTCACCATCAGTATTCTGCTTCTTTTTGTGCTAAAAATATTAATACAGAGTTTTTTCTCTGCATTCTATGTCAGTGGTGTTACTTCAGTATTTATTCTCCAGCCTATGCAGTGTGTAGTAAATTGGAATGATTTACCTAAAAAGCAAATCAAAATATAAATACCTTAACCTAAATCAGTTGTTCATCCCTAAAGCCTTCCCCCTACACAAACACAGCTTCTTCACTTCACTTCTAATATGGAAGTTGTGGATGCCCCAT
Organism: Bambusicola thoracicus; assembly: GCA_002909625.1. Taxonomy (NCBI): domain Eukaryota; kingdom Metazoa; phylum Chordata; class Aves; order Galliformes; family Phasianidae; genus Bambusicola; species Bambusicola thoracicus. Next base: position 10,857 of record PPHD01018191.1, read on the forward strand.
CACTAGAGACATTCAAGGCCAGGCTGGATGTGGATCTGCAGCCTGGTCTAGTGGTTGGCAACCCTGCACATAGCAGGGGGGTTGAAACTAGATGATCATTATGGTCCTTTTCAGCCCAGGCCATTCTATGATTCTATGATTGTTCCTACCTCAAGTAATGCATTTCACCAGCAATGTATGAATGAATAGATGACCAACAGCCGAAAACAGTTAACTGAAGGAGCAAGCAGATAAGCTGGACATTGGGTTGCAATAACCAAATAAAAAGATTTATTTTTTTTTTTTTTAATTTTTAAGTGGTCTACACAGATGCACTTCATGGTTTTGATTTTATCCCAAAAGGAGCAGGAAGCAGAAGGCAGTGAATGACAGCATCTTGAACATCGCCCAACTTTGTCACTGTGTTCTGCATCAAAATGATGAAAATGAAACATTAGAGCCATTAAAGTCTTTCTCCACTTCCATCTACAGTTACTCAACAACCTATGATTCTTATGAAGAGCTCTCTGCACCTCTTTTCTCCCGCTATTTGTCCTTGCTTGTTGCAAAAGGAAACTGGAAATTCTATATAGAGAAAAGTAAAATGAAAGGCAATTGAGATTGAAACAGGCATTCGATTTACTGTGAGCAGCTCTGACAATGATGGCTCACACTGTGCAAGGGTAATTGCATACCCAGTTCTTTGCCCTTCACAGTAATTAGGTATGAGGAAGAAATTACAAGATCTTAAAACCCCAGATCTTAAACACATACTTGCTTCAGGAAAAGGGACCAGAGTTCCATTTTAACCCACTCTGCCTCATAGGGAGCTGTCCAAATCTTCTACAAGGAGTGTTTTAAATAAATCATGAGTTATTTGTATAAAAACACTGCATTATGTAAAAATATTTAATAGCCAATCCCGCGAATGCAAAACAGATTTTGTTTCTCTCTGGCTAACCTTGCTTGTGTGGGAGGAGGAATAAAGTAACACAAGTTTTCATGAATAATGAAACAATTGTGGTTTGAAACTCCTGGGTTTTGTCATGAAATGAGCCCCAGCCGTTGTGACAGCTCCTCAGACAGGGAAGCATTGGAACAGGGATGCAAATTATTCAAATACAAATTAAGGGAATGAAGAGGAAAAGGTCAGCTTGTTGGCAATGCTGATACGTTTGCATGGTCTCATCCCACGTCACCTGTCAGGATGACTTACAGGGAAAAATATGACAAACCTTCCACCGGTGCAGCAGCAATTTCAATGACAGTTATCTCAAGTCTTGTTAAAGTAACAGCACAGAACTATTAAAGATATCGGACAGTTCATTTTATCACTTCTGATAACGAGTTACAGCTTTACTGGAAATATTGCCCTGACCTGGTGACAAACTGCACAACAAAAAGGACTTCAAGTACAGAAGAAAATTTCCTGCAAATGCCGTCATGACTAATCCTGAGCCAGCACGTATCCCTCTTTACAACAGCAGGGCTAGTTAAAATTAAGCAATCCCCACAGTTTTGTGGAAGTGGCAAGGAGCAGATAGAATTGATAGGGGGAGAAGTCAGTAAGGGAGCATTACCTGCCATGCTCAGGCTGCTTCCTCTGCCCTGAGCCCATGTTGCTGGACAAGGAATGAATCATAGGTTCATTAAAGTTGGAAAAGACCACTAAGATCATCAAGCCCAACCATCAACCCCTCACCACCATGCCCACTGAACCATGTCCTTCAGTATCACATCTACACCCCCAGAGATAGTGGCAATACCACCTCCCCAGGCAGCCTGTGCCAATGTCTCACCAGCATGGGCAGAACCTGCCTACCCCCTCCTCCACAGTGCTGCCTGGATCTCCGATGTCCTCAGCTCTTGTGAAAGGATGAGTACATGTAATGAAGTTAGACACCATGCTCACCAAATAAAACAGGACTAAAAGCAGACATGGAATTAAAAGAAAAGCAGCAATCTGGTTAATGTAACAAGATTTCAGCTTTCATTAAGTAAGAAAAATATCGATGCTTTGGTTGGAAGAATAAAAATCTAGAGTTAGCACTTATTCAATTATCTTTAGGAAGAAAGGATGTAACAAGAAACCAAAAACTCTTCCTCATGGCTAACTACCTATTTAAATACTATCACCCACAGATGAGTGTGCAAGCTGTTTCCATAATGAAGCTGAAATGAGGCAGTTGGAAATGTTATTCAATATTATGCTTTATGCTTCCTGCCCATTCTCCTGACATATGGGAGACAGCAGGGACACGGACGCAGAGCCAGACTAGATTAGTATCACTTAGGAAAAAAAAACTTACATATTCACATACACACACACATATATATAAGGTCACTGACAATGCAGGTCACTGACATATTTGAATGTATATACATAAATCTGTCTGTCAAATACGTCCTTGTATTGTCAGTGAGCTTAAATTTCAGAAAGTGTTAGAAGTGAAGATACCATTTTTTCTCACTTTAAAGAGGAAATAATAATAGTTATAAAAAATAAGCATAATTACAAGCCAAGAAAAACAAACAAAAATATTCTCACTTGATTCTTATAGTATTATGTTTCAGGTATACATAGTTGCATATAAATACAAATGCTGCAGCTGATACAAAAAAAAAAAAAAAAAAAAAAAAAGCAGAGTAGTGACACCTCAGTATATAATAACTTAGGGGCTAGGAAGGACTTCAATTATCAAATCCCATCTGAGATTAATATGTATGTATGTATCAACAGACAAACATGATGAAGTCATTTAAATTAAAATACACCCGTGCTTCTAAATACTTCAATACTTGAGAAATGCAATCTAGATGTCGTATGTTACAACAAAATACAACTGTAGAAATAAATGGCTCAAGTGACCCTTAAGTAATGATATCTCCTCCTGGCCAAATGCTGACTTCATAAAGAAAAAGGATTGCTTTAATATCTGAACTAAGCAGAGCAAAAGATAAATTTTTCCATTAATCTTTGAAAGGTCAATTAAATTAAAAAATTTGCATTTAGAACTTAATTATTTATTTAAAATAATTGAGGAGAAGATAAAAGCTGAAACTATAGTGCTGAAGTCTGTAAAATTCAACAGCTTACACTTATCCACGCCATTTCAGATGATAAAAAGTTAAAGGAGGAAAGAACGGTTCCTCTGTATATAACGTAATGTTTGAAAATGGAACCGTGTTAAGAGAGCGTTAGCTCCATAAGCCTCCTGTTTAAATGAGATTATACTGTGCATGCTGCAAATCTCACTTTTTAATTCCTAACTCTGAATTTGAAAAACATAACCTGGTAATGAAGAGGAATAACAATTAGCTTCAACTGGAATCTTTTGTTCGCTTTCCCATTCAAATGATTAGGATCCTATGGCAGCCACCATGGAGCAGATTCGTTGGCTACGTAATGAAATAAGAAATTTAGAATAATAATGATGGGAACAGCATACTTCATAAACACATCAACTTTGAAAGGTTGATAATCAGTAGTCATTGAATCAGTTTGGAAACACAGAAAAGTCTAACAATGATACTATTTAAAGACTGAGTTGAAATTCTCCCTTTATTTATCAAATCTGAACTACGCGTGAATTTTCATCCTATCATTATTCAAAATAATTCCATACTGTACCTCCCACCTCACAGTGGAATATTAATAATCATAGAGTCAGAAAAATAAATTATTATTCAGTTACTCATTTGCATAATTCAGCACTGCAGTTATATGGCAGAAGGCTCAAAAGAAAATGCATATGAATTAAAAAAAAGATAGAATTGTGTGCAAGATAAACAAAACAAAAAAAAGTTATTCTAAGTCCTGAAAACTTGCCATTCCAGCCCTGCCT